>JAQFVV010007375.1:67500-98153 GCA_028023455.1 Epiperipatus broadwayi | reverse complement strand
TCCTTAATTTCATTTGATATATTGCCTTTTTATTTATTTGTGCATTTTATTGATTTTCTATTTTATTGGTATTATTTATTTTATTATTATTATTATTATTATTATTATTTTTTTAATGCTTATTTAGATTTGTATTACTGTGCAATCTATAATTGGCTAAATGCTGTTGATATGTACATTAAATAAATAAAGAATTGAATTATTATTATTATTATTATTATTATTATTATTATTATTATTATTATTATTATTATTATTATTATTATTATTATTATTATTATTATTATTATTATTATTATTATTATTATTATTATTATTATTATTATTATTATTATTATTATTATTATTATTATTATTATTATTATTATTATTATTATTATTATTATTATTATTATTATTATTATTATTATTATTATTATTATTATTATTATTATTATTATTTCTTTTTCTTTTCTTTTTCTTCTTCTTTTTTTCTTTTTCTTTTTCTTCTTCTTTTTTCTTTTTCTTTTTTTCTTTTTCTTTTTCTTTTTTCTTTTTTTCTTCTTCTTTTTGTGAATCTACATGGTGTGAAATTACTTTAAATCACAATTTTAAATTTATTTTAGGTAATGTTTATCTCAAACCCACTTTGTCATTGTTGGAGTTTGATTATTTTTTGACATCACTTGAAGATTTTCTGATTGGCTATGATAATGTTATTATTACTGGGGATTTAAATATTCCAGATTTATATCAGGGTAGAATTGCTACACACTTTTCTGTTTTGTCTTCTAAGGCTTCTAGAATGTTAAAGTTCTGTAAATTTTTAGGACTCAAGCAATATAACCCATTTGTTAATTCCTTTCATCGTACTTTGGATTATATTTTATGTAGTTCAACAGTAGTTAGTAATTTTCAAGTTGTCTCTGTTAATTTTCCTATTGATGCTCATCATCCACCTTTTGAGTTTTATATTAATGTTTGTCACTCAAAGATTAATTTTTCTAATATTTTAAGAAAGGATTATGGGAAGGGTAATTATTTTGATTTTTGTAGAAACTTTTCTAAAGTTAATTGGAATTTTTTGTATTCTTTTAATGATGTAAATCATTGCTTGGATGAGTTTTTAAAGATTCTTAATGGTTTTATTGATTTGTATATTCCCAATAAGCGACCTTTTTATAAGGGTTTTCCTCGTTGGTTTTCATGCGATCTTATTAAAATTATTAAAAGGAAGTCTTATCATCGTAGACTTTATTTTAAAACACAGAATATCTTTTTTTATAATAATTTTATTAATTTCAGAAGATTGGTGAAGCATGTTTATAAAAGAGATTTGAAGAATTATATTAGAAGAATTGAGGTTAATATTTCATCTAACCCTAAAGAATTTTGGGATTTCATTAAAAAGTCTGGTTTGGGTAGAAAAAAGGTTCAAGCTACTCATGGTTTCACTTTAAGTGCAAATGACTTTTCAAAACATTTTGCTGATGTATATTCATCACATGATGCAATATCTTCAAATATTGCATTATTTTGTAATTCTTCAACTGTTCATTGTATGATTGACCATATTTCTAAGGATGATGTTGTTATGGCTATTAAGCGACTTAAAATTCATTCTAGTTTGGGAATTGATAATATTCCTTCATTTATTTACAAAGGGCTAGCTGAATTTATTGCAGTTCCTCTTGCATTTATTTTTAATTTATCACTGAATTCTTGTGTTTTTCCTAATGTGCTTAAGTGTGCCAAAATGGTCCCAATTTTTAAGAATGGTTCACGTGATTGTCTTAATAACTATAGACCTATTTCTGTTTTACATACTATTGCTAGAATTTTTGAGAGGTGTGTTTATAATAAAATTATTTTAGATGTTAGTAAACTCATTTCTTCTTCACAGCATGGTTTTATACCTAATAGATCCGTAGAAACTAATTTGTTAACAATTTATGATCATATAGCTCATGCAATTGAGGACCAGCAGAGACTTGATGTTGTTTATTTTGATTTATCAAAAGCTTTTGATAAAGTAGACCACAGTATTCTTCTTCGCAAATTATATCAAATGGGTTTTTCTACTAAGCTTGTTTATTGGTTTCAATCCTTTCTTCATGGTCGTACTGCATATATTAAATTTAATAATACTATTTCATCTAAGTTTAAATGTAATTTTGGAGTTCCTCAGGGTAGTATTTTAGCACCTATGCTTTTTAACATTTATATGAATGACCTTAAGGATTGCTTAAAATCTTCTTATCTTTTGTGCTATGCAGATGACTGTAAAATCTTTAGAAGAATCACATCTGTGTTTGATTGCACTCTTCTTCAAAAGGATATAGATAATTTTAGTGCTTGGTGTGATTTAAATAATATGATTGTTAATTTCAGTAAATGTTCCTTAGTCTCGTATTCTAAAAAATCTGAAGTTTTGCATTTTTCTTATTTTATTAATTGTCACAAAATTATTTCTGTTGAATCCCAAAAAGATTTGGGAGTTATATTTTCTAGTAATGGATCCTTTCTTCCTCATTTGGAAATGATTATTGGTAAAGCTTTAAAAATTATAGGTACTATTCTAAGGTTTGGTCATCATTTCAGTGGTGATACAAAATTTAAATTATTTTTATCATTGGTTCTTCCCATCATTGAATATTGTTCAGTCATTTGGAATCCTAGCTCTAAACAGGGATGTAACTTATTACAATCAGTGAGTAATAAGTTTTTTAAATATGTTTCTTTGGGAAATAAAACTGTTGTTCATCTTTCTTCTAGAAGACAATATAGAGATCTTAAATATCTTTATAAACTTGTTAATAAAATAGTTCTTTTATCTGACACAATTTCTACTGTTGTAATTAGATCTCATGTGCATGATACTCGGTCTGCTTCTGTTTGTTACATTAAAACTTGTCATTCCAATGTTCTTAGATTTTCTCCTTTATTTAGACTGCCATATTTATATAATCAGATTTGTAGTAATAATAATTACTTCAATTTAGATTATAATCAATTTTGTTATGTTATTAAATTTAAATGTCATATTTGATTGGTTTAACTTGATTTTGTTTATATATATATGTTAAATTGTTTTATTATTATTATTATTTTGTTACGCGCTTTATATTTATCCCTTTTATTTATTTGTTATTATTAATGTTTTAATAATAATTGTTTATATGCTGATATTTAATTTTACTTTAGATTTTTAAATGTGTTAATTATCTTTTATTGAAATATGGCACATAATTATATTAATAATTTGTCATTTAAACTCATTTATGTATTTATATATTTGTTATGGTGCAATACTGTAATTGGCTTTATGCTGTAGTTTTGTACGGTAAATAAATGAATTGAATTGAATTGAATTGAATTATTATTATTATTATTATTATTATTATTATTATTATTATTATTATTATTATTATTATTATTATTATTATTATTATTATTATTATTATTATTATTATTATTATTATTATTATTATTATTATTATTATTATTATTATTATTATTATTATTATTATTATTATTATTATTATTATTATTATTATTATTATTATTATTATTATTATTATTATTATTATTATTATTATTATTATTATTATTATTATTATTATTATTATTATTATTATTATTATTATTATTATTATTATTATTATTATTATTATTATTATTATTATTATTATTATTATTATTATTATTATTATTATTATTATTATTATTATTATTATTATTATTATTATTATTATTATTATTATTATTATTATTATTATTATTTTATTATTATTATTATTATTATTATTATTATTATTATTATTATTATTATTATTATTATTATTATTATTATTATTATTATTATTATTATTATTATTATTATTATTATTATTATTATTATTATTATTATTATTATTATTATTATTATTATTATTATTATTATTATTATTATTATTATTATTATTATTATTATTATTATTATTATTATTATTATTATTATTATTATTATTATTATGTTTCAAAGGATAAACTTTATTAGTGTTCTAAAAGGTTACACAAGTTACATTTGACAACATATTTCTTATATATAAATTGTTTTCACAAAACTGCATATGTACAATGATTTGATCAGTACCTGTATGCTTTATCAAACTAGAAGTATCTAAGAGAAAAAAAAACAGTTCAATAAAGTCAATGATATTCACTCAATCATACGATTATATTCAATTAGATATACTTCAATTAAACTAAAGCAGGAATGCGTCTAGTTTGTGTCAGTTGACTTTAGAACTGGCACAAGGATCCATGTTAAATATAGTTTTTTGTGTGTGCTTTTATATAAGTTCTTGTATATTCCAGGTGTCAATGTACTTAGTTTGTTCTGTAATCTTCCTGTCTCTTTCACGTATGGTTTTCAGCTTATTTCTGAACGTGTTTGGATGTCTTCTGGGATTATGATTGTATATGAAATTACACCTTGTACACCATAAGGCATAGAGTAAAAATGTACAGATTCTTATTTCAGCAAAGACACCCCTTTTAAAAGAGTCAAAAAGGGTTATCATATTGATTTTTTTATCTTTGAGTGAAGTGCTAATGATTTCACGAATGTTTTCTAGACTTGAGCATGAGAAGAAAAGGTGGTTTTGTGTCTCCGAGTCCCTATGGCAAAGATTACATATATCATCTATATCTTTATAGTTTCTTTGATATCTCAAAAAGTATTGTGTAGGAAGCGAGTCCAGATTTATCTTTAGGAGAAAGTCAAAATATTTTGGTTCAAGTGACCATAGTTTGAATTTGCGACATAATTGTTTATTATTAATATGAAGTGGTGTTTGTACATCATCTTGATTTGGATGTAGAAAGTTGATAAACTTCCCAATATTTATATTTGGCTTGTGGTGGTTTAAAGTTAAGAGTGTGGATTGTTAATAATGGTGTAAGTAGTGTGTTCAGATATCCTTGAAGAGGAGGTGGTCTATCTGTAGGAGTAATCTTGGCAGAAATTTCTAAATATGGGAATTTTTGTGCACATGTAGATATTATGTTCAATGTTTTTTGTATTCTGAAGACATGTATTGAGTGAAGGCCAAGGCCATTTTGTGAAAGGGGTTTTCTTAGGCGTTTTATTGATATTGAGATAATCTTTTTTCCCCAGAATAATTTCCTGCATAAGGAGTCTATCTTATTTGTAAATGCTTTGGTATAAATGATTGTTGGAGTAAAATAAGAGATTTTTGTGATCACTAACATGTTAAGCAAGGCCATTTTTGTATATAGAGAGAGATAGGCTTTGGAGAGTGAATTGACAGTTTTTTCCACTTTCTCTATCAAATTTTTCTGTATGAGCGATCTCATAGGTGAATGTCGTAAATAAAAATTGAACCCAAGGAATGCGCTTGGTCTACCTTTGAAAACTTTAGTAATGCTATTACCGGTGAAGATCTGCCATGCACATGATTTCTCCATATTAAATGTTAGCTTATATTCTTTTGTGAAATTATTAAGTATCTTAAGAAGTTTGGGAATTTGTTTTTGGGATGATAGAAATATTGCTATATCATCCATATATGCGATACATGAGATGTTGTCATTGATTGTAGGCACGTAGACTCCTGAAAATTCATTTTCTATTATTTTTATAAGAGGGTTGATATAGGCAGTGAACAATAAGGCACTGAGAGGTGAGCCCTGAGGGATGGACTGATGTGGCACTATTGGTGGTGAAGTTTTCCCATTTAGGGAAACATAAATCTCACGGTTTAAAAGCAAGTTAGCAAGCAAGTTTAGATAGGCGTTTGGAACTGAGTATTTCTGCAGAGTTTTAAGAAGAGTACTGATGGAAATCATGTCAAAAGCAGCTTCAATATCCAGTTGAATAACAACTGGACTGTATTTTTTATTATCTCTAACAGTTTCTATAGTTGACTTGAATAGAAAGGCTGCCTGTCCTGTTGAGGATTCTTTTTTGGCAAATTGCATTTTTATTATTATTATTATTATTATTATTATTATTATTATTATTATTATTATTATTATTATTATTATTATTATTATTATTATTATTATTATTATTATTATTATTATTATTATTATTATTATTATTATTATTATTATTATTATTATTATTATTATTATTATTATTATTATTATTATTATTATTATTATTATTATTATTATTATTATTATTATTATTATTATTATTATTATTATTATTATTATTATTATTATTATTATTATTATTATTATTATTATTATTATTATTATTATTATTATTATTATTATTATTATTATTATTATTATTATTATTATTATTATTATTATTATTATTATTATTATTATTATTATTATTATTATTATTATTATTATTATTATTATTATTATTATTATTATTATTATTATTATTATTATTATTATTATTATTATTATTATTATTATTATTATTATTATTATTATTATTATTATTATTATTATTATTATTATTATTATTATTATTATTATTATTATTATTATTATTATTATTATTATTATTATTATTATTATTATTATTATTATTATTATTATTATTATTATTATTATTATTATTATTATTATTATTATTATTATTATTATTATTATTATTATTATTATTATTATTATTATTATTATTATTATTATTATTATTATTATTATTATTATTATTATTATTATTATTAGCTTTCATTTATAAAGGATGTGCTGAATACATTGCTTCTCCTCTTTTGCATATTTTTAATTGCTCTTTAGCAAATGGTACTTTTCCTACATCCCTTAAAATTGCTAAAGTTGTTCCTATTTTTAAGAAAGGATCTAGAGATTTGGTAAGTGACTATAGGCCTATTTCAATTCTACACACTGTTGCTCGAATTTTTGAAAGATGTTTGTATAATAAAATTATCTTGGATGTCTCTAAGGTTTTGGCACCAGAGCAGCATGGATTTTTGCCTAATAGGTCCATTGAAACAAATTTGCTAACTATTTTTGATCACATTTCAAATTCAATTGAGAATCAATCTAGGTTAGATGTTGTTTATTTTGATATGTCCAAGGCTTTTGATAGAGTTAATCATAAAATTCTTCTTCAGAAGCTTTGTAGGTTAGGTTTTTCTAAATTATTAATTAATTGGTTTGACTCTTTTCTTAGGGATAGAATGTCTTGTGTGAGGTTTAATGGTAAATTGTCATTACCTTATTATTGCTTCACTGGGGTGCCTCAAGGCAGTGTTCTTGCACCTTTATTATTTAATGTATACATTGATGACCTAAAAACATGCATTAAATTTTCACATCTTCTATGTTATGCAGATGATTGCAAAATTTTTAGGCATATTTATTTTATTAATGACTGTTTTTTACTTCAAAGTGATATAGATAATTTCTTGAATTGGTGTGAATATAATTATATAGATATAAATATGGATAAGTGCTCCATTGTCTCTTACTCTAGAAAATCTGAAGTCTTAAGGTTTTCCTATTATATTGGGGACTCTAAAATTATAACAAATGATCATCAAAGAGATCTCGGAATAATATTTTCCAATAATGGATCTTTTCATAATCACATTAATTTTATGGTGAATAAATCTCTTAAAATTGTAGGAGCTATTTACAGATATGGAAAAGCATTTAATAAATTTACAAAGATTAAACTTTTTATATCCTTAGTTCTTCCCATCTTGGAGTATGGTTCAATTATATGGAATCCTCATAACAGGACAGATATCATAAGAATTCAGTCTGTTTTTGACAAATTTGCAAAATTAAATAGTTTAAGTAATGAACACTATATTGATTTACTACTGAGACGAAAAACAAGAGATCTCAAACTTCTTCATAAATTCATCTCCCAGAATATTTCTGTATCTAATTTGCTTTCTAACTTAGGTATTAAAAAAAAAATTATAATACTCGTACTCATAATGTTTTTGAACTGAAAAATTGTAAATCTGATGTATTAAGATTTTCCCCTTTATTTCGTTTACCTAGAACTTATAACAAAGATTTTGGTAATGATGATGTTTTTAATTTGGATTTTAAACAATTCACTAAAGTCCTCATAAAAAAAATATTATCCTTAATTTCATTTGATATATTGCCTTTTTATTTATTTGTGCATTTTATTGATTTTCTATTTTATTGGTATTATTTATTTTATTATTATTATTATTTTTTTTTAATGCTTATTTAGATTTGTATTACTGTGCAATCTATAATTGGCTAAATGCTGTTGATATGTACATTAAATAAATAAAGAATTGAATTGAATTATTATTATTATTATTATTATTATTATTATTATTATTATTATTATTATTATTATTATTATTATTATTATTATTATTATTATTATTATTATTATTATTATTATCATCATCATCATCATCATCTAAAGAACTTTATTTTTTTTCTTCTTTTTGTGAATCTACATGGTGTGAAATTACTTTAAATCACAATTTTAAATTTATTTTAGGTAATGTTTACCTCAAACCTACTTTGTCGTTGTTGGAGTTTGATTATTTTTTGACATCTCTTGAAGATTTTCTGATTGGCTATGATAATATTATTATTACTGGTGATTTAAATATTCCGGATTTATATCAGGGTAGAATTGCTACACACTTTTCTGTTTTGTCTTCTAAGGCTTCTAGAATGTTAAAGTTCTGTAAATTTTTAGGACTTAAGCAATATAACCCATTTGTTAATTTTTATCATCGTACTTAAGATTATATTTTATGTAATTCAACAGTAGTTAGTAATTTTCAAGTTGTTTCTGTTAATTTTCCTATTGATGATCATCATCCACCCTTTGAGTTTTATATTAATGTTTGTCACTCAAAGATTAATTTTTCTAATATTTCAAGAAAGGGTTATGGGAAGGGTAATTATGTTGATTTTTGTAGTAACTTTTCTAAGGTTAATTGGAATTTTTTGTATTCTTTTAATGATGTAAATCATTGCTTGGATGGGTTTTTAAAGATTCTTAATAGTTTTATTGATTTGTATATTCCCAATAAGCGGCCTTTTTATAAGGGTTTTCCTCCTTGGTTTTCATGTGATCTTATTAAAATTATTAAAAGGAAGTCTTATCATCATAGACTTTATTTTAAAATGCAGAATATCTTTTTTTATAATAATTTTGTTAATTTCAGAAGATTGGTGAAGCATGTTTATAAAAGAGATTTGCAGAATTATATTAGAAAAATTGAGGTTAATATTTCTTCTAACCCTAAAGAATTTTGGGATTTCATTAATAAGTCTGGTTTGGGTAAGAAAAGGGTTCAAGCTACTCATGGTTTCACTTTAAGTGCAAATGACTTTTCAAAACATTTTGCTGATGTGTATTCATCACATGATACAATATCTTCAAATATTGCATTATTTTGTAATTCTTTAACTGTTCATTTTATGATTGACCATATTTCTAAGGATGATGTTGTTAAGGCTATTAAGCGACTTAAAATTCATTCTAGTTTGGGAAATGATAATATTCCTTTATTTATTTACAAAGGGTTAGCTGAATTTATTGCAGTACCTCTTGCATTTATTTTTAATTTATCACTTAACTCTTGTGTTTTTCCTAATGTGCTTAAGTGTGCCAAAATGGTCCCAATTTTTAAGAATGGATCACGTGATTGTATTAATAACTATAGACCTATTTCTGTTTTACATACTATTGCTAGAATTTTTGAGAGGTGTGTTTATAATAAAATTATTTTAGATGTTAGTAAACTCATTTCTTCTTCACAGCATGGTTTTATACCTAATAGATCTGAAGAAACTAATTTGTTAACAATTTATGATCATATAGCTCATGCAATTGAAGACCAGCAGAGACTTGATGTTGTTTATTTTGATTTATCAAGAGCTTTTGATAAAGTAGACCACAGTATTCTTCTTCACAAATTATATCAAATGGGTTTTTCTACTAAGCTTGTTTATTGGTTTCAATCCTTTCTTCATGGTCGTACTGCATACATTAAATTTAATAATACTATTTCATCTAATTTTAAATGTAATTTGGGGGTTCCTCAGGGTAGTATTTTAGCACCTATGCTTTTTAACATTTATATGAATGACTTTAAGGATTGCTTAAAATCTTCTTATCTTTTGTGCTATGCAGATGACTGTAAAATCATTAGAAGAATCACATCTGTGTTTGATTGCACTCTTTTTCAAAATGATATAGATAATTTTAGTGTTTGGTGTGATCTAAATAATATGACTGTTAATTTCAGTAAATGTTCCTTAGTCTCGTATTCTAAAAAATCTGAAGTTTTGCATTTTTTTTTATTTTATTAATTTCACAAAATTATTTCTGTTGAATCCCAAAAAGATTTGGGAGTTATATTTTCTAGTAATGGATCCTTTCTTCCTCATTTGGAAATGATTATTGGTAAGGCTTTAAAAATTATAGGTACTATTCTAAGGTTTGGTTATCATTTCAGTGGTGATACAAAATTTAAATTATTTTTATCATTGGTTCTTCCCATCATTGAATATTATTCAGTCATTTAGAATCCTAGCTCTAAACAGGGATGTAATTTATTACAATCAGTGTATAATAAGTTTTTTAAATATGTTTCTTTGGGAAATAAAACTGTTGTTCATCTTTCTTCTAGAAGACAATATAGAGATATTAAATATCTTTATAAACTTGTTAATAAAATAGTTCTTTTATCTAATACAATTTCTACTGTTATAATTAGATCTCATGTGCATGATACTCGGTCTGCTTCTGTTTGTTACATTAAAACTTGTCATTCCAATGTTCTTAGATTTTCTCATTTGTTTAGGCTACCATCTTTATATAATCAGATTTGTAGCAATATTAATTACTTCAATTTAGATTATAATCAATTTTGTAATGTTATTAAATTTAAATGTCAGATTTGATTGGTTTAATTTAATTTTGTTTATATATATATATATGTATATTAAATTGTTTTTTTTAATTTTTATTTTGGTATGTGCTTTATATTTATCCCTTTTATTTATTTGTTACTATTAATGTCTTAATAATAATTGTTTATATGCTGATATTTAATTTTACTTTAGATTTTTAAATGTGTTAATTATCTTTTATTGAAATATGGCACATAATTATATTAATAATTTGTCATTTAAACTCATTTATGTATTTATATATTTGTTATGGTGCAATATTGTAATTGGCTTTATGCTGTAGTTTTGTACGGTAAATAAATGAATTGAATTGAATTATTATTATTATTATTATTATTGTTGTTGTTGTTATTATTGTTGTTGTTGTTATTATTATTATTATTGTTGTTGTTGTTATTATTATTATTATTATTATTAGTAGTAGTAGTAGTAGTAGTAGTAGTAGTAGTAGTAAAGTCATGTTCAATTTTTTCTCACTTGCTTTTGTTTTGTTTTACTATATTTTTATTTATAAGTATTTATTTTTATTGTGTTCAGTAAATTAGGATTTAATTGGATTTGCTTATAAAATGTCTTCCTGCAAGATTTGTAATGAATTACTACCTTAAAATGGAAATTTTGTTTCATGTATGGCTGCAGCACCAGTTTTCATTACAAGTGCTCAACGTTATGAGAGGCGACCTATAGACGAATGTCTTTAAAAAAAGCAGGCATGGAGATGTAATATTTGTAGAATTCCACCTGTTGATGATGGTTCTGTTATGGTAAATGATACTGATTCTTCAAACTTGATTTTAAATGATATTTTGGAAAAATTAAAATTACTTCCGGTTATACATATGGCAATTTCAGAGCTCACAATTACGGTTGCGAAGCTTCAGGTTGACGTTGATTTTTTGCAGAGCAAAGTTAATAAAAATGATGATAATTTACTCTGATTGTCAAATATGTATGATTCTTGTAAAAATGAAATCACTTTATTAAAGTAAAAATTGACTCTATGGAACGTTCACAGTTAGATTTTGAAATTGAAATACAAGGAGTTCCCTTTTGTGAAGATGAAAATTTATTTTCAATTGTTACGAAGTTAGCGGAAAAACTTGAAATTGAAAACTTTACTGCTAATTGCATTGAAAATGTTTATCAGACAGAATCTAAATCTAGTAATATAGCAGGTTTTATTGTTACTCGCTTTGCTTTGCGAAATTTAGCTAAATAATTTTTATTGAAAAGAAATGTTATTAAATTTTTTGTTAATGGAATCTAGTCAGTGTGTATATATTAATCAACGTATAACTTCGCATACTAGACAACTATTATGGATGGCAAAGCAAAAAATGCGTGAACAAAATATTAGAAATGATTTGAATTCTCCATGTGTTTTAATTAAAAATGAATCTGAGTTGTCAGCGTTTTGAAATTTGTTTATATTTAAATGGTTTTCCTGCTGGTTTTTATGATGTGATAATTTTAACTGAATCTTGGATTTCTGTTGAAGAACAGCATTTATATGTTCTGGATGACCATTCAAATATTCTTTCTTCTCGTGCATCTTCACATTCAGGTGGCGTATTAGTTTTTGTGAAAGAAAACATTACATTTTCATATCATAATCTATTTCTTGCCTCTGTTGAATGTGTTTTAATTGATTCGAATTTACCTTGTTTTGTCTTAACTATTATTGCTTTATATAGATCGTGTACAAGTATCATTTTGGATTTTATAGCTGAACTTGATGTGTTATTGTCTGATTTACATACTACTACAGTAATTCTTATGGGAAATTTGAATATAGATTTATATAATAATCTACATGGGCCTTCCATACGGTATTTGAATTTGCTTTATAGTTATGGTTTTAATCAAGCTATTTTTTCACCTACTCATATTACTAAATCATGTCAATCCATTTTGGATCATATATTTGTCGGATTAAACCAGAATCAAAGTTATGAATCATCTGTACTAAATATTTTTATTTCGAATCATTTTGCAACTGTGTTGAAGTTGCTAAATTGTAGACAGTATGTAAATACTCATTTATATGTTAATAAGTTATCACATAACAAATTAAAAATGTTTTTATCTGATCAGAATTGGGATTATGTTTTTGCTCCGCATGATGTTGATTCAGCATTTTTAAAATTTCAAGATATTTGTAAATCTTTAATTACAAAATCTATGGTTAGTTTTAAATTAATTAGCAAAAACTGCAAACGCTCAGCCTGGATAACGAATGATTTGATTGAAAAAATTAATCAAAGAAATCATTTAAAATGTTTGGGTGGAGATTTGACGAGTCTGAAAAAATTAAATACTGAGATTAAATCTGATATTCGGAAATTAAAATTTCAATATTATCAAAAATATTTTAATGATAAAAATATTTCTTTAAAATGGTAATTGATAAATTCTCTTGTGAAAAAGCCTTTGTCAAACCAATTTAGATTTATAAAACACAATGATAATTTGATTGAAGTAGAAAATAATGAAAAATGTGTTGCTGACTTGTTTAATAATTTTTTTCAGATCTGTCAATAGATAGAACACCATTACAAAAATTGTCTTTTGCTGATTCTTGTCTAAATTCTTTTTTGTGTACAGATGTTACTGATTTGGATTTGTCTGGTAAAATTGATCTCTTAAAGAATGTTCATTCATCTTATCTAGATAGGTTAACACCAACGATTCTTAAAGACAATAAGTCAGCTTTCATACCTGTTCTTGTTTATTTGTTTAATCTTTCCTTAAATGCTGGTTTGTTTCCTACTTGTTTAAAAGTTGGTTTTATTACACCTGTTTTTAAAAAGGGTGATCCTGCACAGCTTGGCAATTATAGACCAATTTCTATTATATCTGTAATATCCAAATTGTTAGAGATGGTGGTTAAAAAAAATGATGTCATTTTTATCTAAAAATAATATTTTATCTGAACATCAATATGGATTTATTTCTGGTAGAAGTACCTTGGACACTTTCTATAGTCATGTAAATAATTTGACAACTTCACCAGATAAGGATTTTAAAACTGTTGCTATTTATTTAGACTTGTCTAAGGTATTTGACTGTGTATCTCACAAAATTTTACTTAAGCGTTTATATTCATATGGTTTTCATGGTGGATTTATTTCGTGGTTTGCGAGTTACTTAAAGGATAGAAAACAAGCAACAAATATTTCTGGTGTTGTAAGCTCTTTTATAACAGTTAACTATGGTGTACCACAAGGTTCAGTTTTGGGTCCCATTTTATTTATAATTTATATAAATGATTTATTTTCTTTACCTTTAGAATCTAAAATTTATGGTTTTGCAGATGATATTGCTTTATCTTATGCTGCAGTTTCATATAATTTTGTTGAAAAAATAATTAATGATGATTTAATCCTAATTAGTAAATGGTTAGCATTTAATAATTTATCAATTAATCTGAGTAAAACAAATGCTATTAATTTTTCTTATAAGTCAAATATTCACTTGCTTAACATTGCTATTTGTAATAAGTATTTTTGGCATTGTAATAGCACTTGTACTTGTGCTAACATTTCATTTGTTGATAATATTTGCTATCTAGGTGTTTTTATTGACTCCAGACTATCCTGGTCAAACCATATTGACTTCCTTTGTCCTCGTTTACATAAATTAAATTATATGTTTTTTTACTTATCTAAATTTTTTCCTTGGTCAGCTTTGATTACTTTATATATTTCTTTTTATCAAAGCTTATTATGTTATAATATATAAGTTTGGGGAACTGTTCTACTTTTGCAATGACTACTTTGTCTGTTTTACAGAATTATACAATGTGTATCATTTTTGGTAGATCACGTACCACATCTGTTAAAGATATTTATGCCAAGTTTAATATACTAGATGTTTTTCATTTGTATAAATATGGAGTGATTCTTAATATTTATTACAGGAAACTTCATTTGGATACTAAATCTTCTGTTATAGATATTAGTTTATCTACTAAATATCATAGCTTTACCTAATTTTCTTAAAACATCTAGTAGGAAGCAATTTAGTTATAATGGTCTTAAATTATTTAATATGTTTATAAGAGATTGTTCTGTGAATTTAATGAACACTAGTTATTTGATTTTCAAAAAGCATTTATGGCACTGGTTATATTATGCTAAGCATTAGTTTTATTTTATTTTATTTTTTTGTTTATACTGTATGTTATGTTGTAATTATTTACTACTGTGATTGAATTGCCAAATGTAATATCTGTGTGATTTTAATATTTTATGTTATATTTATACTTTTTTTTGTATTTTATTAGTGTTTTTTAGTTGTTACATTTAAATTCCTCACTCAAGATTTTTCTTGTATGGAATTTATCTCACTGTATTATACATTTATTGTTTGTTTCATAAAAAATAAGTAAATAAATAAATAAAATAAATAATAAATAAAAAAATTATTATTATTATTATTATTATTATTATTATTATTATTATTATTATTATTATTATTATTATTATTATTATTATTATTATTATTATTATTATTATTATTATTATTATTATTATTAGTACTACTACTACTACTACTACTACTACTACTACTACTACTACTACTACTACTACTACTACTTCTACTACTACTACTACTATTATTAATATTACTATTATTATTAGTAGTAGTAGTATTGCTATTACTACTATTAGTATTATTACTATTACTATTATTATTATTATTATTATTGTGTAAGGGCTTAAATAGAAAGCACAAATATCATAGGTTATATAAACTAACTAATGATAAAGAATTGTATAAGAAATTTAGTGGTTTGCGTGCTTATACTAAAACTCTTATGAAAAGAGATTATAATAATAATTTAAATAGAGTTGAAGAAAATTTTAGGAATAATCCACAAATGTTTTGGAATTATATAAAAGATCTTAATATTGTTGGAGGTAAAAGTTGTAGATATAATGTAATTAGGCCTTCTATGGATGATCTAGTCAATCATTTTACTAATATGTACTTAGATACTTCAAGTAATGATAATATGGTTGATATTAAATTTAATAAAGAAAGTTTTTGGAATATAGATGTTAATAAAATTGCAATTCCTGAAGTGTTTACTGCAATTTCTAAACTTAAATCGAAATCTTCTATGGGATATGATAATATTCCTAATTTTATTATCAAGGGTTGTGCTGAATGTTTGGTAGCACCATTGCATTATATTATTAATTTATCAATTGAGAAAACTATTATTCCTGATATATTTAAGATAGCTAAAATTATACCAATTTTTAAAAAAGGGGATAGATCTGATTCGGGTAATTATAGACCTATTTCAATTCTGTCACCTTTTGCTAGAATTTATGAAAGGTGTATTTATAGTAATATTATTGTAGATATGATTAAGGTATTACCTAGTTATCAGCATGGTTTTTTACCTGGTAGATCTGCTGAAACTAATTTAATGGTGATATCTGATCATATTGCTCATGCCTTATCTGATCAGAAGCAATTAGATGTTGTATATTTTGATATGACTCAGGCATTTGACAAAGTTTCATATATTAGACTTTTGTATAAACTTAAAATGTTGGGTGTTAGTCCTCATTTAGTTGAGTGGTTTTCCAATTATTTGAGGGGTCGTAAATCTTATGTACATATGGATAAAACTAATTCTCTTTTTTTGATAATATGATAGGTGTTCCTCAGGGTGGAATATTAGCACCATTGCTTTTTAATGTTTATATGTGTGATCTTGATCATAGCATAAAAAATAGTATGATACTTACTTATGCTGATGATTGTAAGTTATTTAAAAGAATTATTACTTATAGTGATCATATTGAGGTTCAAAAGGATATAGATAGTTTTATTATATGGTGTAGGTATAACAACATGGAGATTAACATTAATAAAACATGCATTGTTTCCTATACTAATAAAACTGAAAAATCTTTTATCAATATAAAATTGAGAATGGTGTTATTAAATATAAAGAGACTGTATCTGATTTAGGAATTATATTTTGTAGCAATTTTACTTTTAATGCACATATTAAATGTATTATTAATAAAGCATACAGAAAGATGGGCTGTATTTTGAGATATGGGAGAGATTTATCTATTTCCATAAAATATAGGTTACTTTTTTCTCTTGTTGTTACAGTTTTAGAATATAATTCTTGTATATGGAACTTCAATCTGATTAATATTCAGTCTAAAATATATAATATTGAAAAAAGATTTAATAAATTAATAATGGGTGAATGTCAAACTGTCAAAACAGTATTGAAAGAAAGGAGAATGTTGAAGGATATGATATTACTAAAAAAGTTGATTGATGGGAAAATTGATGTCAGTAACTGTATATCAAAAATAGAATTGAAAGTACCTTGTCGCTTATTAAGAGAAATGCAAACTTTCAAGATTAGTAAATGTAAAAATACTTTCTTTGGTAAATCAGTTATTAATAGATTGCAAATGGTATATAATCTAACTTTTAATAATATTGATATTTTTTGCGATCAATTTGTGATGAATGTTAAAAAACAACTAAATGTATAGATATGGACATATATGTATATATAATTTTATGTATTTAGCTTGTATTTGATTATAATTGTTTTTTTTTTTAAATTTTAATTATTATCATTGTTATTATTATTATTTTTTTTTTTTTATTGTGTATTTCTGTTAAAGTGTAAATATTGAAATGCACATAATAAATGGATATTGAATTGAATTGAATTGAATTATTATTATTATTATTACTACTACTACTACTACTATTATTACTATTACTACTACTACTATTATTATTATTATGACTATTATTATTAGTATTACTATTAGTACTATTAGTATTATTATTATTACTACTACTACTATTACTACTACTACTACTACTACTACTACTACTACTAATAATATTAATAATAATAATAATAATAATAATAATATATAAACAAGCATCTAATAATAATAATAATAATAATAATAATAATAATAATAATTGTTATTATTATTACTACTACTACTACTACTACTACTACTACTACTACTACCATTGCCACAACCACCATCACTACCACTACTACTACTAGTACTACCTAAAGAAGTGTTTAATCTGCTTAACAATTGCATGAAGAAAAAACATATATAATTTAGAAAATCAAAGCCTTTTACCCAGTATGAAAGTCAAAATAATAGAAAGAATGGGTACCTTTTATATCTTTTGACTACCTATCAACAACATAATTAAAATAATTAAGTTTAATTATTGTACCTTTGTATTTATACAATAAATAAAATAATGTGCAGTATGAAAAATGAATTAAATAATCCAAAAGAAAATTAAATAAATATTCAATTTTTTTTAAGTCTAATTCCAAGCTTTGGAATTGAAACACTTGATGCAATATTTTATTTTAGCACTGGTATTTGGAACTGTATGAGAATTGATCATGTGATTCAGCAAGATTTCTGTTATATAATTAAGAATAAAGCAGATAAGAAATCATATGTAGAAAAACAAAGATTAGATTTAAATAACAATAAATATATTTATTAACATACTGGATTTACAAACACTAAAATTTATTTATAACATCATTGCAAAAGTCATTCACCAAACATAGGCACTGTTATTTTTTTAACAGAATGCCATAAATAAATAATATATAATGACCGAACACTAGCAAACCATGTGCTATACTTTTAAATATTTGGAATAACTTGTTAATAATACACTCAATTAAGGTAAATTGTTCCAATATTGATCTAATTTATTTTTAATCTATTCTAAGCCAAATCATTCCCTCAAACAAGCATTAAATAAAAAAGAAGCTTAAACTATTAGTCAAGCAATACAATCCTTGAAATATACCTTTTTGTCATGGACTAGCTGCTATAATCTATAAAACTGCTAGTCATTACATATGGGCCATTTATTAAGATAGTAATAAATCTAATCAGCTTCATAACATAATTGGCTGTAGCTCAGATATCCTCATGCTCTAAGTATAGAAATATTCTATAGGTAATGCTTTGCAATGGAAGGTGAGTAATATGAATAAGTTTTTTCTTTGTTAACTCGAATATCAATCAAATCAATAGCAATGAAACTCTTAGTGGAATAAATAAAATACCTGTTATAGTATTAGAGAATAAATTCAATTGTTGTACTGGCTAGTATATTTATTTTTAATTTAAGTATTAATGTCACAAATATCAATAGAAGTAAGAGATTCTAGATTATTTTCCAGAATTAAGAAAGCACAGCAGAGCAGTTGTAGAAGGTAAATGGTATTTTATTATATCCTATACATCACAAATTACCCAGGATAGAAGCATTTAAACGTTCTATGAATGTTTTAGTAGATTTTTCATACAACATAAAGGCCAATGGGTGCTCTAATATTTATTATCTATTTATTACATTGGATTTCTAACTCTATGTGTGACTAGTAGCACTGGCACAAATAAGTTAAATTATAAATTAACATTTATTTATGACTAAATAAACATTTAAATAGTAATTGGTTAACAGTATTCATAAATTAAATAAACAATAAATAACATAAAATATCATCATATGTAATTGTTTTACATGGATAATGTACATTAATTAAATAAATAAATAAAAAATAAAATAAAATATCATCACATGTAATTGTTCTACATGGTTAATGTATATTAATTAAATAATATAAGTGATTTAAACATTCAAGCAACCTTCAACTATCCACACTATTTCATACTATTAATACACATGACCACATACATGTAGACAAGATAAATAATCACCAATATATATATATTGTGCTGAATCAGCACTCATATGTTCGTCCAGATTATCATCTCACCCACACATACACAATATATATATATAATCAGTCCTCAGTTTATATTAAGATAGTAAATCTGTATACTTTAATGGACAGGCTTCAATATACTCCAACTTCCGACTCTTTCAGACATCCATACCATTGAAAATCTGATGATAGAATGCCCAAATCCCATGCTTACACCTGTATTGTTCCCATGCCCATGTTGACCTCAAGTCACTCTGACCCCTCATATATGACAGTATCCATTTAAATACATAGAAGAGGAATGCACATAATATAGGCTTTATGTGTAAAGTTTGAAGTACAGGCATTCTTATACCTGGAACTTGATTGTAAATATCAGTAGTAGTGCTAGTAGTGTATTAGTAGCATGGGATAGTGTGGATAGTTGAAGATTGCTTGAAAGTCTAGGATTCAAATCCCCTATATTTACAATTAAGTTTCACTTATAAAAGAATGCCTGTATTTCATATCTTACACTTTAAGCCTGAATTCTGCCCACCCCTCTTCTATGTGTTTAAATGGATACTGTCCTATACATGAGGGGTCAGAGTGACTTGAGGTCAACATGGGCTTGGCAACAACGTTGGCATTAGCATAGGATTTGGGAATACTATCATTAGGTTTTTAATAATATGGATGCTGAAGAGTTGGAGGTTGGAGTAGATTGAGGCATGTCCATTAAAGTATGAAAATTTGCTATCTTAATATAAACTTAGCACTGATTATATATATGTGTGTGGAAGATGATAATCTGGACCAACTGATGAGTACTGCTGGTTCAGCATTAAATATGTCTATTGGTGATTATTTATCTTTTCTACATGGGTGTGGTCATGTGTATCAATAGTATGAGATAGTGTGGATAGTTGAAGGTTGCATGAAAGTCTGACTTCAAATTCCATATATTTACAATTAAGTTCCAGGTATAAGAATGCCTGTATTTCAAATCTTATTAATTAAATAAATAGCTAAAAAATAAAATAAATATTATCACATGTAATTCTTCTGCATAGATAATGCACATTAATTAAATCAGTAAATAAAATATCACATGCACTTAGTTCTGTAAATTGATATGTGTACTAATTTCAGATAAAACACTCTAAGATTTTATTACAAATGTACTGATTTAAGACCTTATAGGGATGAATAGATTCAAATACCCTATTAATGTCAACCCCAATGCATTAAAAGCAGAACCAATGCACCTATACTCCAAAATTATAATAATACTGACAACAATTGCTATTAATAAATTTATGGAAATTGACTATGATAAGATATAAAATCAAAGAGGGAATTTAAACTCCAACTCAGCTGAAATATATTATAATTGACCTATAATAAATTATGACTATAATTCACTTGCATGCCCTTTTATGGCTGATAACAGAATATGTGAGGCAAATGTTAAGATGAGGGAAACAATGTACACAAATATTGTATGGGGACTCTGCTCAAACATACATTTATATAACCAAGAGCAATGCTATACCTGTGTATGTACTCATCCACACTAAAAACCATGAACAGTAAGTACTCTGTGTGTTTCTAACCATCATCAGATCAATTAGCATAACTCTTGAATGTTCAGCAGATTAACCACCAGTGCTGAAAGAAGCTTAAAGGACATACAAAATAATGGCAAAAAATTCTGCAGATTAACCACCAGCACAGAAAAAGTCATCTAACATTAAAATAGTACTAACACTCACTTCCTTAATAAAATAGAAATAAATTACCCTCATCAATCTGGTAAATTGGAAAGCACATGCAGTTTTACAAGCATGAACTAAACTCAAAAGATGTAAGAAAACTCTATTACAGGAAACGATATAATTGCTGACCATAGACCAGCTGATATAAAAGAATATTACCTAATATTATAATAGAAGCATATGTACAGAAACGTGAGGCCATGTGGTGGTAATGCATTATAAATATGTTTGATTAATCATTAAATCTTTTATGCAAGTGCTATTTCCTAAATTGACTCTCTTTAATATCCCATATCTAAGTAAACAAGTAATTATTTAATACACAAAAGATTCTATATATACCGTGAATTTAACATACTTACAAAAGAATATCAAATACAAATAAAATATAAAATGCATGTTTATTAAATTATTACACTAGGTTAAAATACATATTATTTAAATCTATTGATTATTAGCCAATCAATTAATAGCACATTTATCAAACTTAATATTTTTTATTACCTTAATTTATTACTGCCAGGGCAAAGAATGATAGTTGAAGCAAATAATTATCCCACGTGGTATAACAGCCAAAATAGTTCCTTGTTAGCTGTTGTTTTTTCATCAACTATATTGTAGTTTTACAAAGATAACTCAAAATGTTGTTTCTAATATGAGTTCAAAGTGGCATTATAATTAATTGTTCTTCATTCAGGCACTAGCATACAAAATATTAAGACAGCATTTCATTCTGCACATATATAATATTACTAGAAGGTTAGAGTCATAAAATAAAACATTATATCCCAAGATAAATGCAGAATTTTATTTTGCACATATAGAACAATCACCCATGTGATGAAAATACACCTATCCTGGATTAAATATAATATCTCATTCCACACATATATAAAATCATGTAAAATTTAATATGCTTGATGTATATAGTGAAATTAAATTCATAAAAAATCATGTATTAAAGTTATGAAGATAAAATTTTATCCAAGGCTAAAGATGGCTTGTAAACAATAAGAAATTTCAAGGAGACAGTCCTTTTAGAAATTTTATTCCTGTTGTCCTGGTTATTAATAATTTCTATGCATTTCAGTTGTAGACCATGTGGAAGTTTGTCAGCTGATAGACTCATGGTTATCAGACATAACCAGATTAGTTAAGATTTAGCTATGCATTTTGCTATTAACACTACTTAATATTGCAAATTAAATTATTTAAGAGGAGTTTTAACTTAACTTCCTTCTTTATTTTTGTGTTTTCTCCCTTTTTTTAAAAAGAGAAGCTTTCATTTTCATTATATGTTTAATGGTAAAAAAAAAAGTGAAAAAAATTTTTTTTACATTTGTTGTTACTATAGGAGTTCTTAAAAAAAATCTCTGGAAGTTCTATTATCATTTCTTAGCCATTTAAATTTCTTCTCATTTACATGACTGTTAAAATGAAAAATAAAAAAGAAGAAAAAATGTGATTATCTTAACATATTTTATAAATTAATTCAAAAGAAATTAAATAAATCTTTTAATTAAACCAAAATAATGTCTAGGATTATTTAAAGAGAAAAAATAGTAAGTATTTGTCTTTATTTATCTCACTAAGCTTGATGTAATAGACTGTTGGTTTTTTTACTTTCAGGTTAAGCATGTTTAGCTAACTTAGTGTTTGGAAACAGAGCAAAACTAATAGATAAAATAAATAAAGAAAAAAAATTACATAATAAGTAAGGTAAAAAATGGAATTATATAATGTCATTGTTTAATTAATTTGGATGTAAGTGTCAAGTATACACAATGCTAGCTATAATAATCAAGTCATCTAGAAGAAGATAAAAAAATTTTAAGCTAGTTCTACCAAGCTATATATTTTAGACTAAAATATATATTTACAATATGTATATAATATTGCAGAAAGTTTTCTACTTGTATATTAAATTATATATATATATATATATATATAATTTTAGCTTCAATGGACATTGCCTAAGATTGGATATGACAGCAGTTTAAAAGACAAATCTACAATAGAGGAGTTGCAAAAAGATGTAAGTTATATATTAATTTTTTAAATAAAATCTAATATATTAGAAATGATTTTAATAAAATATGTATATTGTAAAAGGAAAAATAAATCGTAAGAACAATGTTAATGAAGCACCATCATCTTATAAAAAGCAATATTTTCATTGGATGAGCCAAAATTGTAAAGTAAAACTAATAAAGACTGCCAAAATGTAAAGGGAAATAAATGTCTCACTGAAAAACTTGCAGAGTTGGTTAATCATGTATGTAACAGAAAATATTATAAATAAACAGGGATAGATGCCATGCAAGTGCCTCACAGATTTGAGCAACCACATACAATAAATAAAATCATGAATCAAGTAGTTTTCTGTATGCACACTAAATATTTGAACAATCTAAAATATATTACATAAATGTTGTATTTAGGACAGTAAAATATATAACTAATAATTAGACAAATAAATATATTGATCCACAAATGGCTTTATTTCACTTTAGATTTATATTTACAATGGCTTTATGATTTGTAAGGCACAAATGGTCTAGAGAAGTCTCTTTCTAAGCAAATGAGTTACAATTCAATAAGTAGTAATGTGCTTAATGATAAAGTATAGTATAAGATGTACAATGAATTATCTTAATTATAAAATAAATTGTGTAATAAAGTAGTTTTATAATGATTTATGCAATAGGCAAATCAAAGTACTTAGGTTAATAATATGAATTTATTGAAATAAGCACTAATTCATTAAGGTAGCAAAAATTATGATTATAATGCAAATTTATCAATTGTGATCTAATATCCTATAATATTTTTTTATAATTTATCCCCCTTCCTTTATTGGTTGCAATTCGTAGATATAATGTATATTTTAAATGATTAAAGCATACAGTCATAAAAGGATTAATGGTAAATGATTTCTGATAATATAAGGAAATAAACTATAAAAAGTGTTAATATTGTCACTTTTTTAAAAAGAAAGTTATAACCCCCACATTGCTTAAATTATATTGAATAAGTAAGATTACATTAATCAAAATTATTAACAAAAAAAGAAAGATTTTAATAAACATTTTATTGTTAAAGTTATCATTATGATTTTAACCATTCTTTTTTTAAAGAAGTAAACTTATCTGATGGAGATAATTTAAATGAAAATTTTTATTATGTCTGTTGTGACATTTTAATATATATATATATATATATATATATATGACTTCAGCTAAGATTCCATTATTCAGCAATGTTTTTTTTGCACCTTTGCTAGCAAAGCACAAACATAGGAATCCATAAACAATTGAAATCATTAGATGATATCCATTACTTATCTCTGTTGATTACTACAATCTCTGCTGAATTTAATGATCTTAGCTTTATGGTTATCAGCATAGTGTTTGTTGATATCTATTTCATTTTAATCATAAAGATACCCAATGGAGAAAGGCTTCAGTTTTCCCTTTCATAGTGTTTTTCTACCCACAGTGCATTTTTCTTTACTATAAGTTCAGAAACTATGCATAAAAGTAAAGTAAAATAAGTATAAACTTTTAAACAAAAAAGTATGTGTTCTTGCTAAAATCATTTCAGTAGCTATGGTAACACCATATGCAGTTATTTTCTTTTGTTAAACACTGGCTTGTGAACATGTGATTCTTTTTCTTCTAATTGTAATGAAGCATTGTTATAATTGAATAATAACATAAATTTTTTTTTAATATTTCATTTTTAAATTTAATAAATAAATTGTTCACTTAGTCCAGATTCATACAAAGCAATAAAATATATTTTATTAAACATATGATCTTTAATTGTATTCTTTATTTAGGAAACTATAGATGACAACATGTGTACATCACAATATATTTATAATTAAAATAACTCTCAAAAATCCTATTACATAATAAAGATAAAAGCAAAACACCAAGCTAAACAATTTCCAAGTAGTCAAGCATTGGTGATCAAGAGATCAGAGACAGCTGCTCTACAAGCAGTTGTCCCGGTTAGCGGGTTTGCTTCCCGCTGATGCTATGACATATGAGAAAAAAATGTAGTGAAGGTGTTAGTGTTTTTTTGTTTTTCTACATCCTTACTAATAATAACCAGATATTCATTTATTAATAAAACAAATAAATGGAAGCCTTAAAGAAAGCAATCAGTTCAATTCACTGCTATTCACAGCACAAATTCTTGTTCAATCAGCTATTATGACAATGAAAATTAAAAACCATTGATAATCTGCTGAAATCAGTATGCAAAAGGCTGGTATAGTAAGTTAAATTAGATTTATTTATATTGTTAGGACCAAAAATACTAATTGATTTCCTTTTCAATTGTTTGATTGTTATTAAATGAAATATCATTGGAATTTAATTAAAGAGAAGATAAATATTAGATGCGTTACATTGAATGCTGATTTTCAAGAGTCGGTAAATTCATTAGCAAAAGTTTAATATTTAATTATGGGTCTAAGTTTATGTTTGATGATGATGATTTATTTGTTCACCACCTAAATCTATTGATTAGTTCAAGAAAAGAACACTGCATGATTAAAAAACAATGAAACATTATTTCTTTGTAATGCTTAAGTACAGTGAAAAATTAATTGATTGGAAAAATATGTATAATAATAATAATAATAATAATAATAATAATAATAATAATAATAATAATAATAATAATAATAATAATAATAATAATAATAATAATAATTATGATGATGATGATGATGATGATGATGATGATGTAATAAAAATAAAGAGACAGATATTGGAAACATAATTATAATAAAATTCCCTATAAATAAAAAGATAGAATATTGTGAAAATTGGAGGCAAACCTGATAAATTAAAAAATGAGGGATCTATTTTACAATAAATTGAGTTTAACTTATTTAATATAGTGAAAAATATTAAATGCAGATAATTCTGGTTTTATACATTTGTTGATTTGTGAATACATATGTTGTTAAAAATAATTTTATTGTTGTTTCAGTTTTTTCTTCTTGCTCATTTTCCATATACTTCTCTTTTATAATCACTCTGAATAAATTGGAAAATTTCAACATATGGCTCATATAACTGAATTTCTGACATGAATTGAGACAAGTGAACATTTCCTTTTTTCCTTTTCTGTTTTTGGATACATTGTTTAGCATTTGATTTTTTAAATCAACATTTTCATTGTTTTCTATTAAACCTTCCAAAACCCCAAATTTCTTGATATTAGTCATTAAAAGAACTCATCTCTGTTCAATATAGAACAATTTGGCTAAATAGTAGAACTTCATAATTTTTTTCAGATGCCAAGGCTTAATGTTTTTTTCATGTGTCATAGCATCAGCCGGGAAGTGAACCCATTAATCCAAGACAACTGCTTGTAAGGCAGCTATGCTGACCACACGACCACCAACGCTTGACAGGCTTAATGTTTTTGATATCAAAAATGATTGTTTTTTCTAACAAATCTTGATAAGTTATTCTTCTGTCAATTATTCAACATTTCCTTAATGCAGACATTTGGATCATCAATAAATTTGGTATCTTTCTTTAGTATGAATATCGTTAAGAATTTTGGGTAAACATTCAAAGCAGGTGTTCAGCATGTTGATGATTTTACAAAGCTCCATTTTCTTTAGTCAACACATGTCCAAACTTAAAATAGTAATCTCAGATTTCTAAATACTGCATAACTTTTGTTTCATTCTCCATTAGGGAGATATTTGGAATAATAATAATGTTTACAGTTTCCTATTAACATCTCTATGGTTTATTGTCATTCAAGACATCTTGATCTTGCTAATAAATTCTCTTAAACCATTCTAGTTTAATTAGTAGCTATAGAATTCTGATTACATTGCCAAAAGAAAATATTTTTCTATCTTATTTGGCACTCAGACATATATCCTCTTTTGGTTTAGAAATCATAAATTATTTTCACTTTTAATTCATTAAACCAATAAACATCACATGACTACCATTTCCTATGTTTATACAAGCTATTAAAACATTTACAAACTTTTCATATCATAATACTTCCCAGTACAAGTCATAATAATTAATGAATGGAAAAAAGTTTGTGCATAGTGAAACAGTAAGATTCGCATTCGAATCTTAAGGTTCACCTTTTCTATCGTCTCTCATCTGCCGCCCTATCTTACCCAAATTTAAACTTTTTTTATTGAATTGTGTGTGTAGCTTATTAAAAATGTCTGAGTATATGTAAAATTCATCTTAAACACGCACATGTTTTGATAATAAATTTACAGCAATAAATAAAAGTAAATGGTATAGTTTGCATTTCTCTTTTAGTTATATAAAAATATATAATTTTAAGAATTTATTTTAAATTATAAAGTTATTTATTGCTGTGTTTAAATTTCATATTTAATAATAATTTTAGAAATCTGATTATAATTTAAGTAAAAGTAAAAATAATTGTATATTCCCTTTTGTCTTTGAAATTTTAAAAGTAACAGTCGGTGAAAGATAATAGATTAATTAAAAAGAAAAATTCCCTAAAATCTTTAATAACTTGAACAATAGAAATGCAACTTTCTATATAAATTCAACTTGCAAGAATGTATTGATTCTCCTCGGGGAAAATTAGTGGATCCAAATATAAAATTGAATAAAGGTGAAGGATAAGGTCAAAGAAAGGAGGACATTTTGAATTTGCTCAGAACTTTTAGTTAAACTTTAGCTGTGCTCTTGATCAGTTGAGAGTCTCCAATATTAAATTAAGTTACTTACCACAGTATGTGCGAGTAGAAAGTGCCCGGACTATTCTCCCCCCAGAGATGATCGATAGTATGCCATCAACCTTCACATGTTCCCTTTACAAATTCAACCAAGAAGATCTGCTGCCCCAAACAATTAGACAGCTGCTGCTGCTGATAAAATCAATGAATAATCTAAAGGCTGGAAAGAACTGCTACTTCTGAAATCATAAACAATTTGCTACTGAATCTGAAAACTTCTCGTAAAACAGGTACCTTTACCCAAAGGCCTAGAGTACTCTTAATTAATAATCATGCTATAGCTCATGTAATTTGTAAACTCTAAACTGTAAACTCTAAATTTAGTGATTAATTTATTATATAATTTTCTTTAATAATCTAGTTTACCTAATTCTATCTTTTCTGGGGTACGTATTTCTAAATTTTACATTTTATTATCTAATTATAGCATGCTTATAAGATTTCTGACCAGACCTCACCAAATTTAAATATAGATTTTAATCAAGATGGTTGCCATATTGTCCAACAGCCTATTAATATAATATTTCTTTCATATACTCATGTCACTGGTCAGATCAGAAATCTCCATAATTTTATAAATGCAAATCCATTAGTGCTTGAACAGTGGATGCGTGTCCTGCAAATCCTCATTAATATTTACTTCTAAAAATTACTTAATATTTTCATATAAATCGACACACATTCAATGCTTCATTTATTGTAATGCAGGGGTCTACTACTTAGCAAGTGGCTGACATATTAGTTATTAATACTCACCCAGGTTATTTATTGTATTATATTTTATTAAGTTTTTAAGTAATAATCCCGTAAATTGCATTTCTTTGTGAGTCCAAAAATGTTCTTTATAAGTGTTGATGATGTAGGGCCAAGTTATAAAATATATTTAAATCTTAACAGAATAGTCTGTAAATTATACATGTGTTACATTTTAGAAATGCGATGACCTCTTATAAGCCTTGGATACTCCGGATTCTATAGGGTTGAAATTAATCCCTGTCATCCTACACAAGCGGACAGATAAATATTTCTGTAGGGCTTGACAACTGTCATGCAGCCAAGAAGTAATTGTGGCATGAACCACTTGCCCCTAGTATGCTTATGTGACATCTTATCTCTTTGGGCCTATGGCAAATGCCAGCCCATTGTTCTAAATTCATCCACGGCTTTGCAGTCTCAATATACTGCCATCCTCATATCGCCTCTCTAGATGTACCACATGTCTTTAATTATTAACTTTCTTATTCAATATATAACTTCATTTCTACATTACTGACATAACTCACTCTCAAATAAATGTCGATCCATAGTAATTCGTAAATATTTTCTTTAATTAAATAAAAATGTCTGCCACTATGATTATTAATCCTACTATAGACTCTTGCATTGCAAAGATATAAATCCTGAAGGCATGCTTGTGAAATACTTGCTTGAGAATTTAGGTAGCTGGATTACATCAGCCACATAAATGTATCTCTCTGTAAAATATAACAGTATTGGAAATACCACTACTAAGATTTAAAATATGACAAAATATTATTGGCTAAATGATCTCTTTTAAAATATTATAAATAAATAAATGTATATCTTTGTAAAATATAACAGTATCGGAAATACTGTTACTGATTTTAAATATAACAAAACATTATTGGCTCAATGATTTCTTATAAAATATTATAAATATAACAGCATTGGAAATACCGCTACTGAGATTTTAAATATGATAAAATATTATTAGTTAGATGATTGAATAAAATGTTTTAAATAAATAATTTTAAACTATACATCTGCCGTTACATCTTTATTTATTCGATACCCATTCAATAATATTTCCTCAATTCTGTAAAATATAAATGTTTAATATTAGTGTTATTATTTGCTAACTCGAAAATAAATTCTTGAATCTCTTGCATTTCCCTGACCACCGTGCCTAAAGAAATATTTACTAATGTAGCATCAGGTGTGTTGTTTCATAGATTGTATTGTGGAACTGATAAACTATGTTCGAACTCAGTGCTATGGGTGGCTTCGCTACCTGGATGGTGCTGCAGTTCTGTGTGGTGGTCGAATTCTGCACTATGTTAACGAATTACACGTTTCTGACCATTACAATAGAATACATAATTATTGCCTATTCATCCAATGCACTTGGACCAGTTTCTAGCTGTGCTATTTATCATTGAGTAGCCTCGAACATTTTATGAACAAATCTTGTATGAGAATGGAGAGTTTGCCATTGTTTTAACAATTTGTGTAATCATAGGAAATGGTTCTGATTCATTCCCATGGGGTGCTACAATTATTAAAGAACCAAAAACACTAAAATGTATAGGTTCAGGTTTACATGAGTATATAAATATATAAATGAATGAGCTTGGATTGAAAACAACCATTTTTTTTTCATATTAGACTCATAGATTTATAGTTAATATTTGAA
>JAQFVV010007375.1:0-62500 GCA_028023455.1 Epiperipatus broadwayi | reverse complement strand
AAAAAGTTAAATATTTGGAGTATTATGTGAACTATATTGTCACAAATAGATAACTTATTTATTTTAATTTTTAAGTCCTACTTTGCATATTTTTTTTTGCATTTTTAATTTTAGTGAATAAAAAACATCTTCAGTAAATTTTTATATATTTTTTTAAAAAAAATCACAAATAAGAAATAAAAATACGATTTTATTTTAGCCTTCAGATTAATAAATATTTATCACCAACAAAAAGAAAAAAAAAAACTATTCTCATCAAATTTCTAAGACAAACTTTCATAAAGTATAAATTTATGAAAGAAAAAAATTATTTGAAATATAAAAATTCCACTCATGTGCAACAGGATATTTTCTGTTTGAGAGTAAATATTTCCTGATTGTCATTAGTATATTTTAGTTGATTTATTTCTGCTTAAAAACAAATATATTCAAATAAAGGCTGTGCATAAATATCATGTATTTAATAAAAAGCAAAATTTTAATTTTACAAAAGTAAGTCAATGAATAAGCAAATTATATATAACTTGACATGTTGAATATTTATGATTTAAACAAAATCCAAAATTGCACCAATAGACTAATAATCATCTTGTAGAAATAGATATTGGAATGCTTGAATTAACTATTTAACAATCATCATCATCATCATCATCAACCATTATCAATCCACTGCAGGATGAAGGTCTCTCCAAGTTTAATACATCTTCTCCGATCTTTAGCTTCTCTTCTCCACATCACTCCTGCACACTTTCTTATTTCATCCATTCATATCACATGTGGTCTCTTTCTGGGTCTTTTACAATCTCTTGGAATCCAGTTTAAAATTTCAACTGTCCATCTATTATCATCTCTTCTAGCAATATGTCCAGCCCAACTCCACTTCAATCTTTTAATTTTTTAGATGAGGTCAGGAACACCTGTTTGTTCTCTTACCCATACATTACAATAGTTGCCCAACTCCACTTCAATCTTTTAATTTTTTCAATGAGGTCAGTAACACCTGTTTGTTCTCTTACCCATGCATTACAATAGTTGCTGATATTTAAAGTAATTTAATTACAATTAAATCAATTAAAAAACTTTTCAGTTCAAGGTTTTACCATGAAATAAATATAAAGCTATTAAGAGAATGCTTTAGAAAACTATTAATGAATCAGTTGAAACACTGTTGCAGTTTCAATGCAACTATCATAGGATCATTAGTCATAAAATTACTATTGTTCATAATCATAAAATTAATATTTCACACAGGTGAGTCTTATCAAATTTGTACTACATCACAGTACTGGTTGTCTCTAAGATTTTGTTAATTCTAGTGTCCATTTGCTTTATCACATGTTAAATAATTTTTGTTCAAATATATATCATATTTTCAAGAATTACTATTGAGATTACAGTTACTATCACAAACAGCCATTTAAACAGAAACAAATACATGAAAAATAAAAAATATGAGTATAAGTATATAAAATCATTTATTACTATTTATTCACTGGACATGTAAGTTGGAAAAGCATAAACAATCGTTTCCTATTGAAAACTACTTTAGGATAATAAAAAAATCTTAGTCATGTGAAAGGATAAGTTATCATTCTTAATAATGATGTTAATTTAATTTTTCAATTTTGTAGGATCATTATGAAAATTATATATGTAACAGAATATCTAATAAAAACCAGTAATTTCTCTATAATTATGCAAATAATTAACAGTAATAAAATTATTGTAAAAATAATGATAAGACCATTTGATATTCTGACCAAACAGAAAACTTCAAAAAATTTTATGCATATGCATATACTACTTAGACAATAGTAGTCATTAAACCATCGAACATCACATGATCACCATTATTTATGCTTACACAAGCTATGTTTCACAAAGGCAAACTCTCCCTACAGTAGCACTTAATGCAAGACAGAGCAATCAATGCATGCAGGAAGGTTTGTGCATATAATCATTATCTATTGCCTACTCATCCAATATTCCCAGACTATTTTCTAGCTTGTGATGTTCATTAGTGAGAAGCCTTCAATTTGAAATCTAGGTGCAGTGCTTTCAGATCCAAGACTCATCACCGATGAAAGCCACAAGCTAGAAACCAGTCTGGAGATATTGGATGAATAGGCATTAGATAGGGATTTTATGCACAAACCTTCCTCCATCTATTAATTACTTTGGCTTGCACTGAGTGGAGCTAATGTATGGGAAGTTTTGTCAATAATAGCCACCCATACCTTTGGTGTAGAATCTTTTTTCATTGTGGAATATTGATTTTATTATAAAACATGTATTGTAGTATACTCACTTTTATGATTTGATACTTTTTTTAAATATTTATGGTATAATGCTTGAAATTAATATTGTTTATTTATTTTATATATATTAGCTTATAGTATATGACAATAACCACTTTCAAAATGTACTGAATATGCAAAAAAATGATATTGTACAATCAAGCGCACTTCTAGACCAGAAGAACAATCGATCTGAGTAAGTTATTAAGTTTCAGCAAAAAAGTGAAAAAAGCATAGAGTTAAATTATTAGTTTAAGATTTTTTGAAAAATATTATCAATGTAAATTTGGACTTTTGTATTTGAAAATAAATAGTGTGATTCCTATGTGTATAATTATTTTCAACTGCATAAATTAAATTCTTTTTCTATTTGTAGTTTTTTTTTTTTTATCTATGTTCTAAGAAACAGATTTCTTAGAGATAAAGTTTGAAAATTTTATTAAAAGATGCAATGATTGTTCATAATATATAAATATATATTATAAATGGTCAAGAGTATGAGTGAGTAATAAAAAGTGAAACTAATACAAGTATATTTCTCATTAAAAATCACTAAGTAGTAAACTAATAACTAAAAGAAACTAATAATTTGATTATCACATTGTAGTGCTAAAGTACAATTACTTATTAATGATTAAGAACAATATTTACAAATAACTAAAACACAATGGAAAGCCAAAAATCAGTAAAATTTACCCAGAAAATAATATGAATATCAAAATCCAATTTGATAATTATTCTAAAATAACTTTATTAAAACAAATAATATATGTTTACAAATGATACAACTGGGTAAGAATAAATATTATATTTGAACTATAGGCATAATTAATAATTACCTGATAACATAATGATAAAAAAGACAAAACTTAATGAATTAATACATGATAGTTTGGTCATCAAGGACCTTATCTAGGAAGCTGAAAAAGTTTCCAAGTTTCCTCATATAAAAATTTTGTAGATAAGATTCTGTCTCTGTCTTTAAGTTTTTTAAGAGTTTGCAGAAAATAAGAATCAACATCTGGAAGAGGGCAGAGTAAATTGTTTCTTACATCTGTCCAACCATACAGAAAATGTCAGGAAAATCGACAGTCTGATGGTTGGGATGTCTCCAGAATGCAGGCAGTCCTTAATTGAGATAATCTTGTAGAAGTCCACTTTAGAGTTCTGATAGATAAACATTTTAATATTCCCAAGTCCGGTGCAGGAGTAGATGATGTGGACAAACATGTCACCTTGACTGCAGCAGTTAGAGCATAATTGATCAATCTCACTGATTTGTCTCCTACAGCTCAGGAACCAGTTTGTAGACATAGCATGAAGATTGACTTTAACTAGATAGTCCAAAAACTTTGGCTCCAATGCCCAAAATTATTGCCAAATTTATACCATATAATACTAAATCATCCATACACTTTACTACTGTTATACAATGCTTTATTTACCACCCTCTTTTACAGTTTTAAATTTAGCAGTTGAATTTAGAATATATAAAAGTTTTGAAGAAGATTGCTGGGGCAATTGAAACTGTAAAGAGTAAAAGAAAGTGGTAAATAAAGGATTGTGTAACAGTAGTAAAGTGCATGGCTGATTTAGTATTATATGGTTCATAATTATTAATTATACAAATTTACATTATGAGAGCCTATTATTGTGTAATTTAATTTCTATAATGACAATATTACTCAATCTGGTTTGAACTCTATGATATGGTTTATTATATTTTAATATATCATACAATGGATGTGTACAAAATCAATTAATTCAGATATATACACATGAAAATGAGATCTTCAAACAATGCTTAAAATCTTGGAACAAATTATGTAATATTATATGTGTTTATTTCAATAAAGCAAATTTATTACCATAATAACTTTAGAACTTATTATTATATCATTCATTCATATTTAATATGGAGCAAACAAGATATGTTTATAATTACCAAAAACATCATAATATTTTTATATAAACCACTAAACATCACATGATCACATCTCATACTAGCACATAATTGTTGTAAACAAAGGCAAAACTCTACATACAGTAGTGCCACCCTGTGCTAACCAGAAACTAGTCTGGTGATATTGGAAGAGTAGGCACTAGATAGGGATTTTATGCACAAGCCTTCTGGCATCCATTGATTACTCTGGTTAGCACAGAGTGGAACTACTGTATGGAGAGTTTTGCCTTTGTTTTAATACTTTTATATAATCAGAGAGATGAAGTTAAGATACTTAACACCATTATTCCATTACAATACATTTATTTGCCTTCAAGTGAATGCATATATATATATATAATATTTTATTTTATACCGGTACTATATTTTACATTTAATATATATATGTCAACAGATGGCGTTCTACCAAAAACACCATCAAGCGTATGTTTACATAAACGTCAGAGCATGCATTCACTATCTCTAACTTTAATTCCACTTTCAGATCATGATTTCAAGCTATTTTCTATCATCAGTGAAAGACAGGAATTTTAGAAACTAAATCTAAACACAAACTCTGAGCGTTTATGAAACAGTTTCTATTCAGCTTGCAAGCGGGAATCTTTTAGACACGTAATGTCTTCAAACTCAGCTTAGCAAGCCAGATAGCTATATGGATCTGATCTCAGTTCAGCATCACCACATAGTAGAAGCCTCTGCAATACATATCATTGCTAGAAAGACCTCAAAGGTACATTTATGAAAAACAAAAAACAAGTTAAAAACTTGCTAATGCTTGTATTTATGTCAACAGATGGCATTCTACCAAAAACACCATCAAGCATATGTTTACATAAACGTCAGACCATGCATTCACTATCTCTAACTTTAATTCCACTTTCAGATCATAATTTCAAGCTATTTGCTATCATCAGTGAAAGACAGGAATTTTAGAAACTAGATCTAAACACAAACTCTGAGCGTTTATGAAACAGTTTCTATTCAGCTTGCAAGTGTGAATCTTTTAGACATGTAATGTCTTCAAACTCAGCATAGCAAGCCAGATAGCTATATGGGTCTGATCTCAGTTCAGCATCACCACATAGTAGAAGTCTCTGCAATATATATCATTGCTAGAAAGACCTCAAAGCTACATTTATGAAAAACAAAAAACAAGTTAAAAACTTGTTAATGCTTGTATTTATGTCAACAGATGGCGTTCTACCAAAAACACCGTCAAGTGTATGTTTACATAAACGTCAGAGCATGCATTCACTATCTCTAACTTTAATTCCACTTTCACTGATGATAGCAAATAGCTTGAATTCATGATCTGAAAGTGGAATTAAAGTTAGAGATAGTGAATGCATGGTCTGACGTTTATGTAAACATACGCTTGACGGTGTTTTTGGTGGAACGCCATCTGTTGACATAAATACAAGTGTTAGCAAGTTTTTAACTTGTTATTTGTTTTTCATAAATGTACCTTTGAGGTCTTTCTACCAATGATATATATTGCAGAGGCTTCTACTATGTGGTGATGCTGAACTGAGATCAGACCCATATAGCTATCTGGCTTGCTATGCTGAGTTTGAAGATATTATGTGTCTAAAAGATTCACACTTGCAAGCTGAATAGAAACTGTTTCATAAACGCTCAGAGTTTGTGTTTAGATCTAGTTTCTAAAATTCCTGTCTTTCACTGATGATAGCAAATAGCTTGAAATCATGATCTGAAAGTGGAATTAAAGTTAGAGATAGTGAATGCATGCTCTGACGTTTATGTAAACATACACTTGATGGTGTTTTTGGTAGAAAAGCATTAGCAAGTTTTTAACTTGTTTTTTGTTTTTCATATATATATAAATGAAATCCAAAAATACAAATATAAATGAACATAAACATATTAATATAAAGGAAATATAAATATTTTTGTTATATCTGTAGCCTGTAAAAATCTTCAATTTAATATATATATGCAAATTTATAAATAAATATTTAAAAATACAGTATTTTTAAATATTTATTTATAAATTTGCATATATTAAAGTTGGTTGAAAGCGTTCCTATGTGACGGTTATACATATATTTTTTATAAGCTTTTAAATACTGTATTTTTAAATATTTATTTATAAATTTGCGTATATTATTTTGAAGAAATACAGACATCGATTTATAATATTATATATATATATAAAAGAAGGAATATGAAGATATATAAAAATGACACATTAAAAGGAATTGAATATCTCAAATTTTGTAAAATGATGCAAAAAAAGAGTTGATAATAATATAAGAAAGTATAATTATGAACTAGCAAGAATAGCTAAGAAAAAGAATTAAAGTTTCAAGAGCATAAAACAAGATTTTGGTACTGGTAAGAAATTTATTTCTGCAGTAAGAAAAAAAGATCTAACTATTACTTAAAAGAAAGATGACATCATAAAATGTGTAGAAGAGTTCTATTAAGAATTATATAGTAATAAAAATAAAGAAAGGTACTTTCTAGTACTATTATATCTTTTAAATTGCCCAGGATTTTAAATGAAGAAATGAGATACACAACTAAAGTTATGAAGAATAGAAAAGCTCCAGGTGATGATAGAATTAGAGTCAATATCTTAAAAGAAGCTGATGAAGAAATAGAATTATTTTGGCATAGTTATGTATCAAATGTCTAAATGATAATGATGTACCAGATGATTAGAAAAATGCAGTATTAATATTTAAGAAAGATAATAAAGAAAATATTAGAAATTACATACCTACCAGTCTTTTATCAGTTTTATACAAAATTTTTATCAAGATATTTATAACTTGTTTGCAGAGAACTTTGAATTTTAACCAAACAAAAGAGTGAACTGAATTTAAAAGTAGTGCAGTGGATTATTTTCAGGTATTAAGAGATATTATAAAAAGGATCCATGAATATGAGTTGACATCTTTTGGATTTGTAGATTATGAAAAGGTATTTGATTCTCTAAGCATTTTAAGCATTGGATCATTAAAGTCCAGCATACTGTCAAATTAGGAAGAATATTTATAAAAATGCAACAGCAACAATTAGATTACATAATGATAGTAGGAAAGTTAACATTGAGAAGAGTGTAAGACAGCATAATTCCACATCTCAAAATCTTTTGCAGCTATGCTGCAAGAAATATTTTGTGTATTTAATTGTGAAGCTAAAGGAATAAAATTAAATGAAAATTATTTAAGTCATCTAAATTTTGTGGATGATGCACATATTTTTGAAAATAATGTTTCAGAAATTTGCAAGTTATCAGATGAAAATAACAAAGTAGAACTAAAGGTAAACATTAAAAAGTCTAAAGCAATGTCAAATAGATTTTTTCAAAAGTGGAAAATAAAGATTGATAATTAAGTTTTAAAGGAAGATAAAAATTTCAAATATATTGGTTAAATTATTACTACAGATGGAAAAATATTGGATGAAATTAGTTATAGAATTAAAATTGATTGGAATTATTTTGATAACAATAACTTAATATTAAAAGAAAATAGATGTCCCTGTGTTTGAAAAGAAAGATTTTTAATAAACATGTTTTACCAATTTTTTATTTATGGGGGTGAGACTTCGGCACTTAACAAGAGCAACACAGAGACTTCAGATCCCTCAAAGAACCGTGGAGGTTAGGAATTTCAAGAAGAGAGAACAAAGAAATGCTACTGAGGTCATTGAAAGAATTAAAAGACCAAAGTGGAGTTGTGCTGGGCATATTGCTAGAAGAGATGATAATAGATGGACAGTTGAAATCTTAGTCTTGATTCCAAGAAATTGTAAAAAAAATCTAGAAAGAGACCACATGTGAAATAAATGGATGGAATAAGGACATGTGCTAGTTTATGTGGAGAAAAGAGGTTAAAGATTGGAGAAGATGGATTGAACTTGGAGAGACATTCATTCTGCAGTGTTTTGATAATGGTTGAAAACGATGATGAATGATATATATATGATAATCAAAACAAGTTATAAATTTCATAACTTGCCTTTAAGCTTGCATTTTATGATCACTAGATGGGGCTATCTCTTGGCATTTATGTAAACAAAGCTTGTTTGGAGCTGATTGGTAAGCTCCATCTAGTGATCATATATATATAACATTTATTATTTACTTAATTTTTTAAACTAAATGTTTTCCAGATTTATTTTTAAAATTGTCAGTAAATATTTATATAAAAATGTTAGAGCATATCCATGCAAAAAATTGAAAAAATAATTGCTAATAAAGCTTTTATAATATGCTTACAGTGTGTCTTCCAGCGGTCCACAAAAAAACTTACTCATATGAAATATATATTTATTATTAAATTTATATAAAAAAAGTGTTATAAATAAGTGCATGAAAATAATTTATTTAACAAATAAAAAGTTCCTATTTATTACTAAATTAGCAACTATAATTGTTAAATAAAACTATCAACAAATTATTTAGTTACTAAAACAATATAAAATAAATATTCTCATTTTATGATGAAAGTAAAGATAAATATAATAAATACTGTAAATAAATAAATTGTATTTTAGTAAACAAAGCATATTCCTTAATTGGCAATAATTATATTAAATGAAAGCAATATGTATGAAATGAAATTATAAAATGTAATTTATTCATAGTAAGAACGTATTAAATAGAATTATAAAAATAAATTACATTTTCATAGAGAAAAAAATATTTATGGTAAAAAATATGTTAAATAAAAGTAATTTATAAGAAATGAAATACAGCTCTGAGGTAAAATACAAATTCGTAAAAAATGAAATTACAGAAATTGAATCCACTGTGATGCATACAAACTGACTATAATGAAAATTGGCCAATACTGTTTTATAACTGGCATAGTGTAAAAATAGTGAAAGTTATAATTGACCACATTTTAAGAAATGGGTTCTTGCTTATGTTCATTTTATAAGATATTAAATTATGATGCAGTTTCCAAATAAAAATTTCCATTATACTGGTTTTTCTATCAATATATATGTAAAACAATAAGATAATAATCTAAGTCTAGACAATTTAATAATTATTATCAAGCTATTTGAACTATAATTTTCTGTTATTGTCAATAACTCACCTTTTAATTTATATTAACATTTTATAACATCCTTTTGATTTACTTTATTACTTTTATATTCATGTATCTTCTTTTTACCTTTCAAGGATTTTCAATTATATCACAAATTCTTTGAAAATTTTGACAAAATTTTCATTATTAATGCTATAAGGTCATTTTAATTTTAACATACAAATAATAGATATAAAATAATACAATTTTCAGATTTCTTATTTTTGTTATTAAATTGTATGTAAAACAAAAATAAGCATTAATATAAACATGAGATTCACTTTGTTAATATACTTTACAATTTTCATTAGTACAATAAAAAAATAATATAGTTGATAATTAAAATATATTTAAATAATATTTATATGACATAATAATACATGAGTTATCAACAACTGGCAATATTTATATACAATATTGTTTATGAAATGCATTATAATAGACACAATTATCTGCTGTTAATATTTTGTGTATATATTATATCTTGTAAATGTTTAAATATATTTTAATTATTAACTACATTTTATTTTTTATTCTCTTAAGTTGAGCAAAGCCACAGGTACAACTAGTTTACAATATAAATACTATCTATATTTTCAAACCACTACATTTTTAAGCATTTATTAATTTATCTAAATTTAACTTCTTTTTATATGTTGCAAATAACCAAAGTTTTTTAAATAATTAAGTATTTTTTTCCATGTGTCAAAGCATTGGCCAGGAAGCGAACCTGCAAACATGGGACAACTGCTTGTAAGGCAGTTATGCTGACCACTTGAACACCAACACTTGACAAATAATTAATTATTATAAATGAAAACTTCACAGCCTATAAAATTCTATGCCAAAAAAAGTAAAATCATTCAAGAGATTGATGGAATATTTCTTGCATTATAAAGTCACAAACAAACTTTCACATTTACTTATTAATATAGATACTCTTCAATTATTATAATTACTCTTCTACAATTACACCAGATTTCTAACACTTTCTCAAAATTGGTTTTATTATTATTATATACTGTATAAACTTTCTTTAACAAACCTTTCTTTATAAGCAGATTGTTGATTAACTTTAGATATTCTACTTCTATTTATGAATATTTCCTTTCAATTTTTCTTTTATTATGTTTTCTCCCTTATGAATATCTTTTGATTTTGAAAACGTTTAGATTATTCATTTGGAGAGAAATCATAATAAAAGAAAAATTAAAGAGGCAAATTTTCATGAATAGAAATAGAATATGTATAATTTATTGACAAACTGCTAATGTTAAAATTCAGGAATCATGGGACATTAACTTGATGGTATTTATTTCCACTACATTTGGGTTCAAATGTCTATTGAAGAAAGTTCAGTGCTTAAGTAAAAGTAGTAGTTCTGTAAATTATTGTCTTTTTGATAATATATTATTACCATTATATTCGTTATTAATTTTTATTACAATATTTATCACATAACAGACATTTAATTTTATTTACATATATATATATATTCTTATTTCTGTTTTATCAATTTATCTATCAACATTGTTCTATCATTTGCACCCGTCTATCAGCATAACAATGAAACAATATATTTTTCCTAATATTTATTTATTATAAAGCACAGAAGTATTTTCAGTTATGCAAATAACTGAATATACTTCTATTTTTTAATGGTTATTAATAATGTTTATTGTCACTTAAAATTTTAATGTTTTATGATGATGATGATGATTAATTTATATGTATGCATAATTATATTTAATTTCATTTTAGTTGGGCAGTTGGTTCAGCTGTAGTAAATGCTTTTAATGATATTGGGACAAATTCAATAGGTCAGCATAACTTTTTGTTTCTGTTGAAGATAGTTTAAGATAAATTATTACTATTCCACTTATTGTTATAAAAAGTTTTTCACAATGTAATATTATTGAATGGTATTACTTAGCTTATCCATTTATGTAAGGTTAATAATTTTCCAAGTGTCAATGTTTGATTAATAAAAGTCAACCAATATCTGCACGAATTTATACTGTAAGTAGCCAGAATGTGTTTAAATGGAGATAATTATAATGCAATCTTAATGAAGTATCAGATTGTTCCACAGAGTGAATGAGTTAATGATGCTACTTATGGTAGAAGAAATTGGTTGATTTTCTCCATCAGTCATGGCTGACACAAGGATTGAGTGGTCTATAGATACTATATATTATAAAAAATCTTGAATTAAAATATTCAAGATCTCCATATCCATTCAAACAACTGATACACAAGACTACATAATGAGATCATCTCTGATATTCATATTTCATGTGGAACCGGCACTCATCATTTGGTCCAGAACACCATCTCTCACACATATGTACAATCAGCCCTCAGCATATATTAAGATAGCAAATTATCAAACTTCAATGGACAAGCTTCAATCCTCACCACTCTCTAACTCTCCAGCCATCCATTTCATCGAAAATTTGATGATGGAATGCTCAAAGTCCTTGCTGCTGCCAATAACATTGTCATACCCATTTTGACCCCAAGACATTCTGACCCTTCACACACTAACCTGTCCATCCATATACACAGAATAAGGATGGGAATAATACAGACTAAACATGCAGTACCTAAATAAGTGCATATTTTCTATGCAGGAAATTAATGTAATAATAAAAAAAATTGAAATCAGAAATTTCAAGTTCTGCACAACCATCCAATCCATCTTATACAACTGATTACACATGACCACATACATGAGAAAAAATTCTAATATAGGGTTTCATGCTGATCCAGCATTCATCTGTTGGTCCAGATCACCATTTCTCACAAATACATAAATCAGTACTCAGTTTATATTAAGATAGTGAATTATCAAACTCCCTCCAGTCATGGTGATGAAGATTGAAGATTGTTCATTGAAGTTTGATGATTTTCTATCTTAATATAAGCTGAGCACTGGTTGTATGTATATGTGAGAGATAGTGATCAGGAACAACTGATGACTGCTGGTTCAGCATGAAATACATAAATTGGAGATCGTTTTTCTTTTTTACATGTTTATGATCATGTGTCTCAGTTGTATAAGAGAGAGTGCAAATCTCTGGAGAAGTTCTTTATAATTACATTAATTTTAGTAAAGAAAATATACATGTACTTAAATAATACATGTTTATCCTGGATTCTACCCATTTCCTTACTGTATATTTGGATGCACAGATTGAGATCCTATGTGTGAGGTATCAGAGTGACTTGGGGTCAACTTGGCTGTGACAGTAGTAATGGAATCAATAAGGGATTTGAGTATTCCTTCATCAGATGTTCAATAAAGTAGTTGGATGTAGAGTTGGAGAATGGTGAGGATTAATAAGCCATGTGCTGATTGTACATATTTATGAAGACAGTGATCTGGACCAATTGATGAGTGATGACTCAGAATGAAATATGCATATTGGAGTCCATTTATCTTTTTCACATATGTGTCATCATGTGTATCAGTTGTATAAGATGGAATGGATGGCTGTGGTAAGCTTGAAAATCTGAGTTCAAAGCCTTTATAATTACATTAATTTCAGTATAGAAAATATTCGTATATTTAAGTATTATATATATATATATATATATATATATATATATATATATATATATATATATATATATATATATATATATATATATATATTGTAACCGAAAAGCTCTTACCTGAATTGAACAGTCTAAATTAATGATACAGTACAAAGCTATTACCACATAATCTGATTGTGTCTAGGGTACACCACAAGGGCTAATTACACCATTACTGGTATGTACGTCAAATTACCTAAATAAATTATATTACTCTTTTACTTAATCCTAATTCTCCTTAATTAGTGGATTTTAAAATGACATTCCCCAAATCTTAATTTATGATTTATAATTATTCTTTCAATGACTCTTTCTTAAAATGACACTAATGACCTTAATTTACAATTTTATTTATTTGAGACCTGATGGCAGACCATAGAAAAGATGGTATAATCAATGAAACCACTAATCATTATATGATTAGTACGGCCATTAAACCAGGTAGTAATAATTATAATCAGCTCTATAATATCATAAATGGTAACTCATCATGTGTTCAGGTTTAAAGTATAGAAATGTTATATAGGGTAAATGCTTTACAATGGAGGATAAGAATATGAATTTTAAGTTATTTTTTCATTAACCCAAATATACAAATCCAATCAACAGCAATGAAACTCTTAAGGATAAATAAGGCATCTGTTATAGTTATAGAAAATAAGTTCAATTGTTCTACTGGCTAGAAATTTTATTATTAATTTAGGTATTGATATCACACATATCAATATAAGTAATCAGATTCTGGATTATACTCCAGAATTGACAAAGCAAAGAAGTGGTGATTGCAGAAGATAAATGTGATATTATTGTACCTTATACATCACAAAATACTCAAGAACAAACATTTCAACAAATCTTGGATACATCATCATCAGGGACAGTATGTGCTTTAATATTTATGGTCTATTTACTACATTGGATTTCTGACTCGATATGTGACTAATAGCAATAACAGAGATAAGTTAGGCTATCAAATTAACATTTATTTATGATTCAGTAAATATGAAAACAGTAATTGGCTAACAATATTCATTATTTTACATAAATGATAAATAACATAAAATACCATCACATGTAATTATTATACATGGACAATGTATATTGATTGGGTAAGTAAATAAACAAAGTAAAAAAAATAAAATACTATCACATGTACTTTTTTCTGTGCATGGATATGTGCACAAGTTTCAAATAATACAACCTAAAATTTTGTTACAAATGTATATATTTTTATTCTTATGGGATGAGGGTAGGTTTAGATACAGTCAATGGCACCTGTGATGCATCAAAATCTGAACCAATGCACTTACACCCCAAACTATAATAACAATGACAACAATTGAAATGATAGACCTATGAAATTGTATAAGAAGATATGAAATCAAAATATTTAAACTCTAACTCAGCTGGGTTGGTATATCATATAATTAACCTATAATAAATTATGACCATAATTCACTTAAATGCTTTTTATGGATGACAACAGAACACATGTAACAAACATTAAAAGGAGGAAAACAGAGTAAGCATTAGAATGTATGGAGATTCTACTCAAACATACATTTGTATAATGATGATTAATAATATACCTGTGGGTATATTCATTCATGCAAGGAATAATGAACAGTAAGTACCTTGTGGGTTTTCTAAACATCATCAGAGTAACTAGCATAATTGCAGAATGTTCAGTGGATTAACCACCAGCACTGAAACAAACTTAAGGCTATATAAACCAATAGTAATATATATTTTGCAGATTAACCATTGGCACAGAATGATATAAAGAATATAATATGAATACTTACTTCCTAGATAAATTAGAAATAAATTACCCTCATTAATCTAATGAATTGGAAGGCACATGCTGTTTTACAAGCATGATTCAAGGCAAAAAGGTATGGTGAAACTCTATTACAGAAAACAATTGAGATAACAGCCAACCATAAACCAAAAATTATGAAAGAATATTACTCAATATTATAACATAAAGCACATAACCCTAGAAAGACATACAAAATTAAGCCATGTGGTAATGATACATTATAAATTCATTGAACTAATCACAAAACCCTTCCATGAGAGCTGTTCCCTAAATTGACTTTCATCAGTCTCTATACCCATGTTAAAACACAATTATTTTACACAATAATTATATATAACATGAACTTTACAGATTTATAAGATAATGTAAAATACAATAAAACATAACATGCATATTCATTAAATTACTAAACTAAGTTCAAACACATATTATTTAAATTCATTGGCTATTGTCCAATCAACCAATAGCACATTTCTTAAACTTAATAACAAATATAATTTAAATATATATTTTTTCTTTTTTAATAACAATATAGAATCTTAAAAGTTGATTATATGCTTCTTCATCTCCATTTACAAGGAATGCTCACAAATTAATTGATTTGTACATAGGTTCTCTGAGAATCTGTAATATTTGAAGGATAGAATACAAGTATTTTAATCAAATCTTCTTCAAAAGTTAATGAAATTGCATGGCTTTGTCTCAGAATTTATTCCAAAATTGAAATATTTTATTACCTTTAATTTATGAATGTGGAAGACAAGGAATAATTGTTCAAGCAAGTAATTATCCCACTAATGCTATAACAGTTTAAATAATTTCCTGGTTAGCTGTTATTTCTTTGAACCCTATTGTAATTTTAAAAAGATAGTTCATAATGTTGGGTCTAATATAAGTTCATAGGGAAGCTATAATTAATTCTTTGTCATCCAGACAGTAGCACAAAAAAGGGTTAAAGCAGCATTACATTCCACCCACATATAATACTAGAAATGTCAAAGTCATAAAAATAAAACATATCCCAGGTTAAATACTGCATTCCATTCTGCACATATATAACAATCCCATATGTGTTAAAGTTCATGAAAGCACAATTTATCTATAGTTAAATACCGAACTACAGTTCACACTTTCATAACACTACCATGGGTGTTAAATTATGAAGATAAAACTTTATTCAAAGCTAAACATAGTCTGTAAACTTTAAGAAATTTTCAAATAGACTGACCTTTTAGAGCTGCTATTCCTGTTGTCATGGTTAAAATAATTCTGGTGCAGTTTGTGAAAGATTATCAGCAGCTAGACTCACAGTTGAAAAACCTAAACAGATTTGTTAGAATTTAGCTATACATTTTGCTATTCACACTTGATAATATTGGGACTTAAAATTATTTAATAGAAGTTTTAATTTAATTTTCTTCTTCATTTTTACATTATCTTTTTTTAAAGAAGTTTTCATTTTCATTATATGTTTAACAGTAAAATAAAAATATTTTTTTATTTTCATTATGCACTCGCTGTCATTACTGCAGTTCTTTCCAAAAAAAGAATCTCTCTGGCAGTTCTATTTTTTGACCAATTAAATTTCTTCTAATTTGCATATCTGTTTTAAAAAAAGAATGAAAATGAATAAAATGCATTTATCTAAGGTTATAGTTTACATCTTTCTACAGAAATTTTTTTTCTCTCTCTTCTGAAATTATTTTGTTGTTTGTGAAAACTTATATCCTAACTTACTGTCCTTCCTAATCAGAGCAACACTCGACCAGTAATGTTTTTTTATTCTATTTGTTTACTCATTAACCTGAATATGGCACCACATTATAATGATATATACAAGCAACATTAATTTGCCTTATGTGTGGGTCTTAGACTGCACACATTCTAGGTTGTAACACTCCATGGTGAAGGGTCCATCCCCACTAACAGAAAATTTATCATCATTTTGTTTCTCATTTGATGAACCAGGGTGATTACTAACCTTAGTATAAAGAGCTTAGTCATTTACAACTATGACTCCTACTCTGGTATCCTCTTTAACTGGCTTAATTTTCAAAAACTTAAGAGCTATAGATACATCCATGAGAGCATGTGTGATCTTCATATCATGTTTTATAAGATCATTTCCTAATGACTTTTGGGACATGTGGCCTTAACTGGAGCTGTAAAATTACTATTTGACCCAACCATCCTATCCATATAATATTTGGTGCCTTTACCAATGTAATTATAATTTCTCTCTTGAGACATCTGAATATTTAGCATTTCTAGCTGAATTTTTTTCATTCTAGCCTCTAACTGTATTTGTTCCATTACATTGTCTACACCATCTGTTTCTATCATTTCTTAAAACTCATTTAATTCACCTGGCCACTCTTGACACTTATTCATTACTTCTTTTACTAATTTCTGTACTCTTTCTAGATCACTAAATTTTGCACTAACTCTTCTCAATTCCTTTACCGCCATCTTGGACTTGTTTACAGTTTATTTCTATATTTCTGCTTTACATTCTGCTGTAGATTTGTTAATGTACCTAACAGTTTTTTCAAAAATTAAGAGATTCTCATTAACATGTTGAAGATTAACTTCTATTTTAGCCTTGATTTTACTAATGAACTGGTCTAACTGGGACTCCACTTCCTGGACCTTACAGTTCATTTCACTAATTTGTGCTATTATTTGTGTTAACTGACAATTTGAATTACCTCTTTCTATATCACCACTAAATTTTGCACTAACTCTTCTCAACTCCTTTACCTCCACCTTGGACTTGTTTACAGTTTTATCTAGTAATTTTTTGACCTTCCCTATTTCTGCTTTACTCTCTGATGTGGTTTTGCTCATGAACTATACATACTTTTTCAAATTGTAAGTGATTCTCATTAACGTCTTGAAGCTTAATTTCTATCTCAGCCTTGATTTTACTAAAGAACTAGTCTAACTGGGACTACCCTTTTCGGACTTTATAGTTGATTTCACTAATTTGCCCTATTATTAGTGTCAACTGACTCTTTGAGACTAATATCCCTGCCTCAAGCTTCTTTAGCCTGCTGTTTACTCTCTCCTTATGCACTATAAAATTATTTCCAATTTCTTCTAGCTGAACTTTGGAATGCTTCTTATAATCTAGGAAGCTAGCCTTAATTTCCTCTAACTTTACATCTGACTCACTTTTGGCTGCTTTGCAATTGTTTTCCAATGATTGAAATTTCTGGGTAAGGTCTTCCATTGTCTTCACCCTAGTAGTTTCTATTTTCTCTTTCACAAACTCCTGTACTTCAGTTATTTTAACCTTTAAACCAGTAACTTCTTTTAAAAATTATCTAACTTTCCAGACTGCTCTTCTAACTTTCCAAATCTGTTTCCCTGATGCTGAGACTACTGTTCTTATTTCTTAGACTGTTTTCTTAACATTCCAGACTGCTCATCTAACTTTACAGACTGCTCTTCTAATTTTTCAGACATCTTATGAAATCCACTCTCCATACATTCAAACATTAACATAATTTGTTGCTGGAGGTCAAGATTGGAAACCCTTTAGGTCCCTTCCAGATCTTTAACTTCTTTGATATCACTCATTTTGGGTCTTTTATTAGTAAAAGTAAATATACTAACACAGCTCTTACCTTTGTAATTATATATATATATATATATATATATATATATATAGGTATATATGTATATATGTATATATATATATATATATATATATATACATACATACATACATACCTTAATAACAAGAATTAAAATCTGTTCAAGCCAACCAACTTCTAAATGATCACTATCAACAATCTATCTTAGATGGTACATATCACATTTACATTAAAATGGTCTAGACCCCAACTATAATCATTACCAATGATCACAACAACTTATGTACTCTTCATAATATTAGCTTCTCACAATTCAATCATAAAATCTGTTAGCATATTCTGGAATATGGTTGCTATTGTCACCAGAAATCCTTATAAGAAATTAAAAGTGGAATAACATGAAAAATGAACATTTAAAATTTCACCACTGTTATAGAGAATCTATCACCTGACAATTATTCATACAGATAATAAAACTTTAATATGCAATTTTGAAATCTGATAAGAAAAAAAACAATTTCAAATACCTGAGTTCTGACTATCTTGTCAGTACCAAATTTGAAGCAGCTATAGCCAAATGATGGCTAGGAATAATTAATCCTACACCCATCATTCAACAGCAAACAGCCCAGTGTTGAAAGGTTCCAAAAACTGTAACCAAATAAGTGGAGCAGAATAACCTACCTCAAATCAGTCCATGTTGGGTGGCCAAAATTTGTAACCAAAAAGCCATTACCCTGAATCAAATAGTCTAAATTAATGATACACAAAACTATTACCATACAATGTGATTGTGGCCAGGATACATTGCAAAAGCTAATTGCAACATTACTTGGAAGGTATGTCACATAACCTAAATAAATTGTATTAATCTTGGATGGCATTCTCCAAATCTTAATTTATGATTTATAATTATTGGCTCCTTAACACCATACTATGACCTTAATTTACAATTTTATTTATTTGAGACCTGATGGCCAACTATAGACAAGTTGGTATAATCTATGAAACCACTAATCATTACATGGTGAATATGGGCCATTAAACCAGATAGTAATATTTATAATCAGCTCTCTAATATCATAAATGGTAGCTCATCATGTATTCAGTTTTAACATATAAAAATGTTATATAGGGTAAATGCTTTGCAATGGAGGGTAATAATATTTTTTTTAAAGTTATTTTTTCATTAACCCAATTATCAAATCAAATCAAATCAACAGCAATGAAACTCTTAGGAATAAATAAGGCATCTGTTATAGTTATAGAAAATAGGTTCAATATTTCTACTGGTTAGAAAATTTATTATTAATTTAGGTATTGATGTCGCACATATCAATAGAGGTAATAGGTTCTGGATTATACTCCAGAATTGGCAAAGCAAAGTAGCAGTGATGCAGAAGGTAAATGGGATTTTATTTTATCCTATACATCACAAAATACCCACAAACAAACATTAAAATATTCTCTAAATGTTTGAATAAACCTTGGATACATCATCATCAGGGACAGTACATGCTCTAATATTGATGGTCTATTTACTATGTTGGATTTTTGACTGTATACGTGAGCAGCAGTAATGGCACAGATAAGTTAGGTTATCAAATTAACATTTATTTATGATTCAATAAATATGAAAATAGTAATTGGCTAACAATATTCATAATTTTACATAAACGATACATAACATAAAATACCATCACATGTAATTATTTTACATGGACAATGTACATTTATTGGTTAAGTAAATAAAGAAAATAAAATAAAATACTATCACATGTACTTCTTTCTGTGCATGGATATGTGCACAAATTTCAAATAATACAATGTATAGATTTTTCTTCATATGGAAACAAGGGTAGATTCAAATACAGTCAATGGCACCTGCAATACATCAAAACCAGAACCAATACACTTACACCCCAAATTATAATAACAATGACAACAATTGGAATGATAGACCTATGAAATTTAACTGTAAGGAGATATGAAATCAAAATATTTAAACTCCAACTCAGCTAAATTGTGATAACAAATAATAAATTAGGACCATTTTTCACTTAAATGCCTTTTTATAGATGATAACAGAACACATGCAACAAACATTAAAATGAGTCAAACAATGTGAATATCATAATATATGGAAACCCTACTCAAACATACATTTGTATAATGAGGATCAATGATATATCTGTGGGTATATTAATCAAGGGATAATGAGCAGTAAGTACACATGGGTTTTCTAACCATCATCAGAGTATAACTAGTGTGATTACAGATTGTTCAACTGGTTTTTTTAGCTTGTGGATATGAGAGCACTGCATCTAGATCTTGGGATCTAATGCAATACTCCAGAAGTCACCTATTACTTTTCAGGTAACTTAAGCTATGAGTCCAAAATTTGGAAATATAGTTATATCCATCTGAACTCAGTTCAGTATCTATACATTATCATATCTTTGGTGCTTTAATAACTATAGCCACCATTATCTTATTCATCAGGATTAATATTAAACCACTAAATATCACATGATCATCACTTTTTATATTTGCTGAAAAACAGGAAAAACACTCTATAAGTAATGCCACTCAATGCAACCCAGAGTAATCAATGGTTGCAAGAAGGTTTTTTCATTAAATCCCTAACTAGTGCATACTCATCTAATCTCCAAAGACTATTTTTAGCATGTGGCTTTTACCAATGAGAAGTTTTGGATCTGAGAGCACTGCACCTAGGTCTTAGGATCTAATACTACCTTTCAACAGCCATCTTTTACCTTTTCTATGCCATGAGTTCAAAACTTGAAAACACAATAATATTTACAATCCAAGTTTATTTGCTTTTTTAGTCATATAGATATAAACTGTGTTCAGTATCTTTACATTTTGGTGTCTTTGATTTTTAATAACTGTAGTCATAATTACCTTATTGGGCAGGATTGCTATTAAACTACTAAGCATCACATGATCACCATTTCTTATACTTGCTCAACTGTTAACATAAAGACAAAACACTCTATACAGTAGTGTCATGCAGTATAAGTGAGAGTAAACAATAGATGCAAGAAGATTTGTGCATTACTGTGTTAAGAGGTTTTACTTTTGTGAAATAGCTTGAGAAAGCATAAGAAATAGTCATTACATCATGTTAGTTATTTAAAACCATTCATGCCCAATAAGATAATAGTGAGTATGGTTAATAAAGAATTAAAAACACCAATATGTATAGATACTAAACTGAGTTCAGATCTATATGACTATATGTCCGAATAAGCATCAATTGAAAATATTATTGTGTTGTCAAATTTTGTACCCATAGCTTTATAGTTATCTAAAAAGGTAAAAGATTGCTATTGGAGCATTGCATTAGATCCTAAGATATAGGTGCGGTTTTCTAAGACCCAAGGCTTCTCACTGATGAAAACCACAATCTAGAAGCTAGTCTGGGACTATTGGATGATTACACCCTTGATTGGGATTTTATGGACAAACATTCTTGCATCCATTGATTACTTTGGGTTGCACTCAGTGGCACTTTTGTAAGGAGAGTTTTGATTCTGTTTTAACAATCAGCTTGAGCAAACATAAGAAATGGTGATCATGTGAAGATTGTATTTGATGTTATATATATATATATATATTATTATTATTATTATTATTATTATTACTATTTGTGGGATATTATGTGTAGTGAAAAAGCTAAATGCTGACGTTTCAGTATAATATCAAGTACCTTCCTCAGAGCGTCCTCTTTCTCAAATCATAAGAATGCATGTGAGATTTAAAAACGTTTTTATGGTTTTCTTTCTCCTCATATTTAAATTTTAAAAATTTATTTTCTCTTCCAATAGCTTCTTCCAAATGTTGTTAATCGTCTTTAATTCTCACATTTCATTTATGCTCTTGGGCCTTTTAAAAATCGCTATAGCTTCTCTTAGTGATCTCTGGTCATATTGTTCAATTTTTGCTAATATATATATATATATATATATATATATATATATATATATATATATTTATATATTTATTTTCAAAATTGATATCATGATTTGTTAATTTTATATGAGAATAAATAGCTGATGAATTGGATTTTTCTCTGACTGCCAGAATGTGTTCTTCCTTTCTAATATTTATTCTATGATTAGTCTGTCCAATATATGTATGTGAACAGACCCTACATGGAATTTCATATACACGATGACACTCCAAAGAAATTTTATCTTTAGGAAGTGGAAATATTTCGCTAATTTTTTTATAAGTAGTGTAAACTGTGTGAATATTATTATTCTTTAAAATGTTACCAATTTTATCAGTTACTCTTTTTATATATGGCAAAATTGTCTTAATTTATAATGTATCAAAATCTTTTTTCTTTTTATATGTATAAGCCCTATTAATAATGTTGTAATTAAAACCATTATGAAAAAGCATTTTATTAGTAGCAGAAAGGTCACGGTGAAAAGTCTCTTTGTCCTATCGAATAAGGTCTTTGCCACTGAAAATAGTTGTGCAGGATGGTGATGAGAAGAAAAATGCAGATACCTCCCAGTGTGTGTTGGTTTTTTATATATACCATGGGATAAGGAACCATCTTCCCTTCTTTCAATCAAAACATCTAAAAAAGGTAATTGATTGTTATTTTCTATTTCCATAGTAAATTTAATATTGTTGTGAAACGAGTTTAAAAAATTAAAAAGTCATCAAGAGCATGCTTACCATGAGGCCAAATAACAAAGGTATCATCAACATACCTCAGCCATATAGATGGTTTTTTAACTGCTGAAGTCAAAATTTTATTTTCCAAATCCTCCATAAAAATCAAAGCTAATGCTGGAGAAATTGGTGAACCCATAGCTTCGATTTTTATGGAGGATTTAGATAATAAAATTTTGACTTCAGCAGGTAAAAAAACATCTATATGGCTGAGGTATGTTGATGATACGTTTATTATTTGGCCTCATGGTAAGCATGCCTTGATGACTTGTTTAATTTTTTAAATTCGTTTCACAACAATATTAAAATTACTATGGAAATAGAAAATAATAATCAATTACCATTTTTAGATGCTTTGATTGAAAGAAGGGAAGATGATTCTTTATCCCATGGTATATATAAAAAACCAACACACACTGGGCGGTATCTGCATTTTTCTTCTCATCACCATCCTGCACAACTATTTTCAGTGGCAAAGATTATATTGGTTAGAACAAAGAGACTTTCTGATGATAGCCATTTTCACCGTGACCTTTCTGCTATTAATAAAATGATTCTTCATAATGGTTTTAATTACAACATTATTAATAGGGCTTATACATATAAAAAGAAAAAATATTTTGATACATTAGAAATTAGGATAATTTTGCCATATATAAAAGGAGTAACTGATAAAATTGGTAACATTTTAAAGAATAATAATATTCACACAGTTTACACTACTTATAAAAAAATTAGTGAAATATTTCCACTTCCTAAAAATAAAATTGCTTTAGAGTGTCATGGTGTATATGAAATTCCATCTAGGGTCTTGTTCACATACATATAATGGACAGACTAATCGTAGAATAAATATTAGAAAGGAAGAACACATTCTGGCAGTCAGAGAAAAGTCCAATTCATCAGCTATTTATTCTCATATAAAATTAACCAATCATGATATCAATTTTGAAAAAACAAATATTTTAGCAAAAATTGAACAATATGACCAGAGATTGCTAAGAGAAGCTCTAGAGATTTTTAAAAGGCCCAAGAGCATAAATGAAAGGTGTGAATTAAAGAAGATTAACAACATTTGGAAGAAGCTATTGGAAGAGAAAATAAATTTTAAAACTTCTAAACCAATAGAATTTAAATATGAGGAGAAAGAAAACCGTAAAAACGGTTTCAAATCTCACATGCATTCTTATAATTTGAGAAAGAGGACGCTCAGAGAAGGGTACTTGATATTGTACTGAAACGTCAGCATTTAGCTTTTTCACTACATGGAATATCCCACAAATAGTAATAATAATGACATCTTTTATCCGTGAAAATATTAAAATTAACATATATATATATTGTGATTTACTTTATTTTACATATATAATTTTCCATTTAGTTTTTCCTGCAGCAGTCTTACAATTGCCTATTTTTGATGCTGATTTACCAAGGTAAGAATATTATTTTTTTTACTAATGATATATACACACATAAAATAATTTTTATAATGTTTATAGTTAACTAATTATTTATTTCTCTAGCATGGGGTTTTATTTGTAATACATATAAGGGAATCACTGGACTCATGCACCATATAAATTTATAAAGTTGAGGAATAGTCTTACTTTCTAAATGCTAAAATTTGAATGATATTTACCGCATACTGTCATCTAGACCTCAGTGTGAGACAAATACAAATTCTATTTGCTGGATGATGTGATTTCGATTACTTATACACTTATTAATTAATTGTTTCCTTAGTTTTATTCTGGTTGAACTCTTATTAGAATAAATACCTCACTAAAGTGTTAATATGTATATACTAATCTCAAATGTTATACATGTATATATGAAGAATTGCTGAACTATTTATGAACAATATTTAATTAATTAACCAGGATCATATATATATATATATTAAACCAACCTCCTCCGAAAACAATAGATGAGAAAACTATTACTTATAATTTAAACTTTTAAATTACAGGAAATAACAAACACTAAGCATCGACAAATAAAATATTAACTAATATTTTATGATATTTTGTCCTCCTAAATTTCCCTTTTCAGACAATGGTTGGTTTTCAGGCAAAGTGTCAACTATTATCAATAGCGAACTATTAATAATATTCAACACTTAACTACCAAATATATACTGATCAAATAAACACTTTATTATTATTTTTAAAGAAGAAAGAAAATCCCTTAGGCGCCAGCTAATTACATTAAAATTAGCATGTCCATCTGACCAGCACAATCCGTGCCTGAAACAAAGCTCAGTCGGTTCCAATCACCCACTAGTAAACAAACAAAAGGTATCTTAAACACATACCTGTTCTAAACTGCTACTATTATTTATAAAACTAAAATAATTTCCCCCCCAAACCATTCAAAATAATACTTTGCTCCTTTAAACTAATAATACCAACATTATACTGAATGCTAAACCTTTATAGATTTAACTTGGCAAATCTTTTCTAAATACTATTATTAATGATTGGATTTTTCCCTCCTACTCTTATTAAGAAAATAAATATTTATACTTACCCGCATGGATCAGAAATAAACAAATATTTTTAAGGAAAAATAATTTAAATGTTTTACTTTATTTTAAAATAAATGAATCGTTTTATCTTATAATGAAACACACACACTTTTTTTTTAAAGATTAAAATAAGCATTTTAATATATTACTTTAGTAAATAAATTATACATGTTACATCATATTTTATTATTATTAAAGTTTAAAAATTAAAAAATCAAATCACACATACATGCATGCCAAAAATATTATTTAATAGAAGCTGCTTTTACTTATTTTATTATTGCAAATATTAATTTTCTGAAGTTTAAAGTTTAATTCAAAAGTTCAAAGTTTTTTTGGTTGTCGTTGATGAGCCACCATATCCCACTGGATGGCGCTGTTTTCACGCTAAAACACAGAAAAATGCCGTTTCTGTGGCCGACACGTTTGAACTCGCGTTTTCTGTAGTGCAACTTTTTTGTTGTACTACAGATTGCAGGCCTCTATGTCACGTCGCAGTACAGCATGTATGTTTACGCAGCAAAAAATTTTCCCAATTACACACAGTTTATAAAATGGTTACGGCTTGGGGAGAGGGTGTGTTTTTTTGAATTGGATGGAAATGTTATTTTCATTGGGTTTTTTTTTTATTTTAAAGTATTGAAATGTTCAGATTTTGTAAAGTAATAATTAACAGACTTTTTACACCGTAGTGCATTGAAGTTTTAAGTAGTAAATGTTGACGAGATATATGTATAAAGTGAATTGGAATTTGGTAATGCGTCAAGTAACGTACTGTTCATAACATTTCCATGAGACATTTTAAGATTGTACCGTGTGTATATTTTTGAAATAAAAAAGAGCATTAACACAAAAATATCCAGAAAGAAAAGTACAATTGTACACTGTTTTTTTTAAATGTTATAAAAAGCATATATTATAAACATTTTATATATATATTTGTCGTTGTTTAAAAAAGTTTTAGTTTCTTTCTTTTCTCCGACTACCGTTATACTTTGTTGAATATAGTTTACGTTTATTGTTATCATTTATTTTATAGATGTTAGTAAAAAAAATATTTACAAAAATACGATTTTGATATTTTTTATTTTAGCATTACAAACAACAGAACACTAACCGTAATCCTAACCCTAAAACTAACCCTAAAACTAACCCTAAAACTAACCCTAAAGCTAACCCTAAAACTAACCCTAAACTAACCCTAAAACTAACCCTAAAGCTAATCCTAAAACTAACCCTAAACCGAACCCTAAACTAACCCTAAAACTAACCCTAAAACTAACCCTAAACCTAACTGTAACAACTTTTACTTTTAGTTGTCATTCGATTTAAAATAAAAAATAGTGGTAAACAACAACAAAAAAAAGCTGTACCCCCAGTAAAAAAATTTCTGATAGAAATTTGATTTTTCTAATAAAAAGCAAACTAAAAAAGACGAATCAAATTGTAATGTGTTTCCTAAAACTAACCCTAAACCTACCGTAACAACTTTCACTTTTAGTTGTCATTCAATTTGAAATAAAAAATAGCGGTAAACAACAACAACAAAAAAAAAGCCGTAACCCCAGTAAAAAAATCTCCGATAGAAAATTGATTATTCTAATAAAAAGCAAACTAAAAAAGGTGAATCAAATTGTAATTTGTTTATTTTATTTTACATTTATTATTATCATTTAATTTTTATACGTTAATAAAAGAATAATATTTGAAATTAAATAATATTTAAAAAAGATGATTTTCTTTTGTTTTTATTTTCGCATTACAAAAAAACACACCAAAATGATTATAATTAATGGCCTGGGAATGATCATATTTTATAGTTTAAGTGTGAAAAGTGTGCCATCGAGTGGGATATAGTAGTTATTTGATGATAACCATTTTTTTAATAAAGTCTATCTTTATTTTTAAAGGAAATCGGAAATGTTTAGATATCAAAGTCAAATAATTATCTAGGTTTTATATATGACAGAAACAGTATAATGGAATTATCTCTGAACTCATCGATGGCTGGTAAAATTCTTTCGTAGATACTGTGTCCTAATATTTCCGTGGCGGGTTTGGCGTTCCCCGCACTCCACTGTCCGTTTAATCTATTTCAACATGATTACTTTCTGAACTAATCACAGATCTCATATGCATAGAGAGCGGATTTTGGTCAACTGCAAATACGTTGGTTTTTTAACACTGCATCATTTTGGGAAATATTACTTCAAAAATATTTTATTAAAATGAGAAAGTCCGAACCAAGAATGAACAAAATTGAGCTATTTATACTTTTTTAACCAATGGAAAACTTTATTTTTAGCAGCAGCATTCTTCGTCTAGTAAAATAAAATCAGCTTCTAGCGTCTACTTTTTATTAAAAATTGCATACACACACGCATATATATATATTTATTTTATTATAAGATAAAACGAAATCTCTTTATTATTTTATTAAAAATTCATTTAAAGAATATTAAATCATTTATTTACCACAAGATTCTTTTCTTCTTTTAAACAAAAAAAAATCTTTTATTTTAAACAGCTTGTTATTTTAAACAACTTATTATTTTAAACAGCGTTTACAGTTTATTTTATTCAATACAATAATTCCCCCCTCCCTACTCTTTAGTTTTTGCATTTTATTTTTTTAATATTAAATTTTTATATTTTTAAAACATGGGACTCATACAATTACTTTAATATCAATGTACTTTGGTACATTATCTCCGTCCCTCCTCTGAAACTAAAATATCATTCTGAGCATTTTAGTTTTCTCAGAATTTAAACTTATAAACAATCTAATTTTATTTACTTCACATTTGTTTAACTATATGTGTGTATTCTTATTTATTTACTATAACCCCCATCTGATTATAAATTTATTTATTTATTCTTTTTTTTTAATAATTGTAAAGATCGAGCATTGAACGTTCCTTTTTTCTCTGACCTTTGAGCAATTTCAAATGCATTATTTCCATATACTTTTATGATATTATAAGGCCCATCATATATTGGCTGAAATTTTTTATATATTCCTTTCTCCGGATGACTTACTGAATTCACCCTTACCATAACATCATCTCCCAACCTAAACACATATCTAACCTTCCCTTCTCTTTTGCCTTATACTACCATCTTTCTAAGCCTATAGCGTGCCTTAACAACATCTTTTTGCCTGTCAACATATTGCACTTTAACTGGTAAAATAGTTTTGAACGGATATGGAATATTATTTCATTGATGAAGTCTAATGGGCTCGATTCCTGTCGATTCATTCTTTGACCAATTTATCATGTCAGCTATTCTTGTTGCCTCCTTCACCCACCCACGATGATTATTCTGTAAATACACACGAAATAAATGTCCCAGTTCTCTCATTACTCATTCACATGGGTTGGACTGCGGATTATGAATTGAAATGAGTATATGTCTTATCTTATGACGCTCCGTCCATCTTTTCCATTCATCAGATATAAAAGGCGTTCCATGATCCGACATTATTTGTCTTGGGGATTCACACATCTCGAAAATGTTGATGTTCAAGGACCCTTATAGTTTGTTTAGCGTCAGTCTGTGCCACCAGATAAATAGCCATAAACTTAGAAAAAACATAATAAGTCACAACCAGATATTTCTTTTGATTAAATTGAGGTAATGGTCCATAAAAATCTATTGCTAATAAACTATTCGGCTGATATGCGTATATCGGTCTCAAAGGTCTTGTATTTGACATATTAGGAGGTTTGGTTTTTGCACATACTATACACCCCTCAATGACATTTAAGACACTCCTATACATACTCAGCCAATAAAACCAATTATTTATCCATCCTTCAATTTTACTTGCCCCATAATGTCCATTCTTTTCATGTATGTACTTAATCATCTGTTTCCGCATAACTATTGGCAAAACAATTTGCGTATCTTTACTATCTTTTACTTTATGCTGCAAAAGCCCATCTTTTAAACAATATTGTTTCCTATCTTTCCATAGAGTATTGTTTATAGGTCTACTCACAGATTGATGATGCAGATAGTATATTACTTGTTTACATTCTGCATTTTTTTCTTGTAACTATCTTAACCTTTTCAAACCCCATTCCATCTCTTCACCTTGACGTATTTCTGCTGTTGCTATATATGCATTATTACAATTTAAATGTCGTGTCTGGTGTTCTATCAGGTATTGACTTAAAGCATCTGCTGCCATATTGTCTTTGCCTAGACAATACTGTATCCTATAATCAAACTCTTGCAAAAACAGACTTCATCGAATCAATCTACTATTTGTAAGAAAACTATGATTGAGAAACTCAAGGCTCCTGTGATCAGTGATCACTACCACCTGCGATCCTATCAAATATTGCCTAAATTTTTTAAAAGCCCACACAATCACTAAAGCCTCTCTCTCAGTTATGGTATAATTTTTCTCTGGCCCATTTAATAAACAACTTACAAAGAAAAGCACTCTATACTTCCCATCATCTTGCATCTGAGATAACATAGCCCCCAATTCGATTCCAGTACTATCTGTTTGTACTACAAATGGTTTATCAAAGTCTGGATATGTCAATATAACTTCTCTTAAAAAACCTTTTTTTACATTTTCAAAACTGCGCTCTTGTTGCTCTTCTCATGCCCATTTTTTATCTTTCCTTAATAACTGCAACAAAGGCTCCATATCTAAGGAAAAAATTTTCTAAAGCCGATTGAAAAAATTACACAACCCAAAAAAAGACTTAATGTCTTTCTTTTTTGTTGGCCTGGAAAAGTTTTGGATAGCTTGAATTTTCTCTGGATTTGGAGATATTCCTTGTTCACTAATTATGTGTCCCAATAATTTAACTTCTGTAGTCATTAAATGTCTTTTACCTAAATTTAACTTAATTACTTTATTTTTACATTCATCAAATAACAATTTCAAATGTTTGAAATGTTCTTCCACACTTTCTGATGCTAAAATGATATCATCCACATATATTGTAATCAAGTTTTTAATTTTATCAGATAATATTTGATCAAGGCATTGCATCAATCCTGCTCCACTATTTTTCAAACCGAAAGGAATTCGATTAAAATTATACGCTCGTCCATTATACTGGAAGGCAGTGTATTTCCGGCGCTCAGGATGCAGCTTGACCTGCCAAAATAACTGGCTGTTAAATCAAAAGTTGAATTTTTTTATGAAACTTCATTAATAATTCACTTATAGGTGGTGGTGCATTAGTATCTAACACTATGATTTTATTAAACTGCCTTGCATCTAAACACAAGTGAATAGACCCATTTTTTTTTACTGTAACTAGTGGGTTATTATACGGAGATGAGCATTTAGAAATAATTCCCCATTTTAACATATTCTCTAGTTGTTCCTCCACTGCACTTCTATATTGATATGGTATAGGATATGTTCAGGCTTAATATGGTTGATTCTCCATAAGTTTTATCCGATACTCATATCCCTCTATTACTTCAGGTACTTCTGAAAATGCACTTCCATACATAACCAACAATTCTTTCAACTGTTTTCCATTCTCATTTCCTAGTCCATCTTCCAACACCTTTTCCTCTATTTCTATTCCTGCACTTTCTACATCATACTCTGCCTTAACATTTTTTATCTCACACACATTAAATGGAATTTCCATCTTATTAATTTTTACCTGTCGTTTTTCATAATCTAACATGCACCCAACTTCACACATGAAATCCAACCCCAAAATAGCATCATGTATCAATCCCTCTAAAACCAACATAACGTGCTTATATATCTTCCCAGCTATACTCATACTTATCCAAGCTTTTTCCAATGCTAGTTTGGCTCTTTTCCCATTTGCCAACATTACATATACATTCTTTAATGGCAAGGTTTTTAGTTTCAAATTACTCTGACTTATTTCATCGAAATTTTTTTGTGAAATTACTGATACCTGACTCCCTGAATCAAACAACACATCTACAATTCTTTCTTCTATTTTTACTTTAATTTTTGGGCATGAATAAGATGCCACTCTCAACTCTTCCTTCTCTTCATTCTGTGTCAAGTTTTCTAGTTGCCCATATGTATTCTCGGCTTTCCTTTCTTTATTCCGATTTTCTACACATGTCTAATATTATCCATTGTCATAAGTATCTCTGCAGTCTGTTCTATAGTGTCCTTTACCATTATTATTTGTTGAATTTCTTCTGAAAAACCACACCTGACTATTCTTAAAATTTGCTGTTAAGACAAATTATATGCTGTAACTATTCTCATTTTCGCTACTTGTCTGTGGAAAAACGTGCACAATGTCTTCCCTATCCACCATTTATCTTGTTCTACCTGTCATTTTAACCATCTCCTGACACTGCTCCCCCAATAACTGGACAGCAATGCTCTTTTGTATTTCTCAAAACTCATTGGTTTTACTCCCATTGACTCCCACCAAACTTCAGCCTCGTCCTGTATATAACTAATGGCTATATTAACCTTACCTGTTTCATTAAATTCACTACAGGAAAAAAAACACTCCAAACTCTCTAAATGTCTATTCGGCATTTCCCCTCTCTTCCCTGAAAAAGTTCTTATCTTTATAACCCGGCTTACTGTTTCCATTTCACCAACAATTTATTTAACTTCATCCAATGTAAATTTTTTTTTCTTCTATTTCAAAACGTAGGTGCAATCAACCACCACCCTCTAAGTTTTAATTTTATGCCTCATGTCCATCTATCTTCTTCATTCGGAATGTTTTTTTTTTTTTTATCTTAAGGATTATGCTTCCACATTTTAATGTCCATGAAAATCACCTTTAATCGTACACCAAAATTACAACTTCCGTCGGTTCTTCCACTCGAAACATCTAGTTTCACACCATGTTGATGCACCAAATAAACCAACCTCCTCCGAAAACAATAGACAAGAAAACTATTACTTATAATTTAAATTTTTAAATTACAGGAAATAACAAACACTAAGCATCGACAAATAAAATATTAACTAATATTTTATATTTTGTCCTCCTAAATTTCCCTTTGCAGACAATGGTTGGTTTTCAGGCAAAGTGTCAACTATTATCAATAGTGAACTATTAATAATATTCAACACTTAACTACCAAATATATACTGATCAAATAAACACTTTATTATTATTTTTAAAGAAGAAAGATAATCCCTTACGCACCAGCTAATTACATTAAAATTAGCATGTCCATCTGACCAGCACAATCCGTTGCCTGAAACAAACGCTAGCTCAGTCAGTTCCAATCACCCACTAGTAAACAAACAAAAGGTATCTTAAACACCTGCCTGTTCTAAACTGCTACTATTATTTATAAAACTAAAATAATTCCCCCTCCCCCCCCCAAACCATTCAAAATAATACTTTGCTCCTTTAAACTAATAATACCAACATTATACTGAATGCTAAACATTTATAGATTTAACTTGGCAAATCTTTTCTAAATACTATTATTAATGATTGGATTTTTTCCTCCTACTCTTATTAAGAAAATAAATATTTATACTTACCCGCACGGATCAGAAATAAACATAAATATTTTTAAGGAAAAATAATTTAAATGTTTTACTTTATTTTAAAATAAATGAATCGTTTTATCTTATAATGAAACACACACACTTTTTTTTTAAAGATTAAAATAAGCATTTTAATATATTACTTTAGTAAATAAATTATACATGTTACATCATATTTTATTATTATTATTTTTAAGTTTAAAAATTAAAAAATCAAATCACACATACATGCATGCCAAAAATATTATTTAATAGAAGCTGCTTTTACTTATTTTATTATTGCAAATATTAATTTTCTGAAGTTTAAAGTTTATTCTTTTTTTTAAAGTTTAATTCAAAAGTTCAAAGTTTTTTTTTAATAAAGTCTATTTTATTTTTAAAAGAAATCGGAAATGCTTAGATATCAAAGTCAAATAATTACCTAGGTTTTATATACAACAGAAACAGTATAATGGAATTATCTCTGAACTCATCGACGGCTGGTAAAATTCTTTCGTAGATCCTGTGTCCTAATATTTCCATGGCTGGTTTGGCATTCCCTGCACTCCACTGTCCATTTAATCTATTTCAACATGATTACTTTCTGAACTAATCACAGATCTTATATGCATAGAGAGCTGCTTTCTGTCAACTGCAAATATGTTGGTTTTTTAACAATGCATCATTTTTGGAAATATTACTTCAAAAATATTTTATTAAAATGAAAAAGTCCAAACCAAGAATGAACAAAATAGAGCTATTTATACTTTTTTAAACAATGGAAAACTTTATTTTTAGCAGCAGCGTTCTTCATCTAGTAAAATAAAATTAGCTTCTAGCGTCTACTTTTTATTAAAAATTGCATACACACATATATATATTTATTTATTTTAAGATAAAATGAAATCTCTTTATTATTTTATTAAAAATTCATTTAAAGAATATTAAATCATTTATTTATCACAAGATTTTTTCTTCTTTTAAACAAAAAAAAATCTTTTATTTTAAACAGCTTGTTATTTTAAACAACTTATTATTTTAAACAGTGTTTACAGTTTATTTTATTCAATACAAGAATTTCCCCTCCCTCCCTACTCTTTAGTTTTTACATTTTATTCTTTTAATATTAAATTTTTATATTTTTGAAACATGGGACTCATACAATTACTTTAATGTCAATGTACTTTGGTATAATATATATATATATATATGATGTAGAGAAATAGCATTTGGCAATTTTTGTAAGCTACAATGTGTTTTAGAAGAAATGCCATTAGGGAAACCATCAAAAACCTCTTATAATTCCCAAAGCTAGAGCAGTTTTTAACTTTATTTAAACTTCATTGTATCAATATTTCATTCTCTGTAGTCAAGTTGCAATCTTTAAGTGTCCATATATATTCAATGGACCATTAGTAAGAGTGGATTTCCACTCTTGCTATTAAAAGGTGAGAGGTTGTCTTGACAACAGTGAGAAATATTGGTTACTATCTATATTGTGAAGGTTTAGGTAGATACTGTTTGGTTTCTAATGGTTGCATAATTATCCATTTAGCTTTAACCCTTTCACTGATGATTTTAGCTATTGGCCCTCTACTTAAACTGATTTTTTTAGTTATTGGCCCTCTACTTAAATCTGAGAACAATGTGATTGGTCTGTGTCATTTGCAATCAGTTCTTTTGTTAAAATATTAATCTAAAATACACAGAATTTTTTTAATTCAGCTTCTAAAAATTGAATAATTTTAGATTCAAATTGGTTAAATGTAACGAAAAAATAAAAATAATGTTAATAACTGTCGAAAAATATAAGAAAAATGTGTAAAAAATAGGTAGCAGTAAAACAAAAGAATTATAACTCAACCAATGATTGTGCCGTTATTCAGATCAACAGCGGTTGAGTAATTCTCTTTTTATTTCCAGTTTGCTTATTTCTCTTGTAAAATTTAAAATTTTCCAAATCAAACTCGATCTAATTACGATAGATGTTATTATTTACTTCAATTACGAACGTACACAGCTTCATTGTCGTGTCTGAATCTTCATTTAGAAACACGCCTTAGGAATTTCCTGATTACGTTATGTAGCAATAATTATTTTTTGTTACGGATATTTCTCCAAATGTATTTTTCTTCTAATATTTAAAATTTTTCGAGTCAAACTTTATATTTTGATAGAGAACTATATTTTATTATTTGTGAACATAAAAAATTGCAATAAATGTAATTATTACAACAAAATCATTACGAATGTGTATAACGTAAATTGTCTTTGTTAGTGTTGCTCGTTTGTCAATCTGTCATTTAGAAACACGCCTAGAAGATTTGGTAGTATCCAATCAGAGAACAAAGACAGAGGGGTGTAACAAGTGGGCTGTCAAAATTATTGATTTTTTTGAAAAAGTATAACGCTATATGCGGATGTTTTTAGAACTAAAATTGAAAGCATGAATTTCCTATCAAATAAGTCTAAAATGAAGAAATTGCGACCAAAATTGACCAAGAGATGGCGCATGCAAACATTAAACGCATCACATCGCGTCGCATAAAGACAAAAATTTTTCAAAAGACGTGGCGTCTCCGTAACTCTCAGTTAAAAGGTTAAGCATTATTTCACTTATTATTTAAATAATACATGAACAATTTAAATGTATTGCAGTTTGTAATGTTATAATTGACTATTTATTAGTCTGCATTACATGGGCATGTTTATTTCATGTTTAAAGAGGTTTATTTAAACTTCATTGTATCAATATTTCATTCTCTGTGGTGAAGTTGCAATCTTTAAGTGTTCATATATATTCAATGGACTATTAGTAAGAGTAGATTTCCATTCTTGCTATTAAAAGGTGAGTGGTTGCCTTGACAACAGAGAGAAATGTTGATTATTATATATATATATATATATATATATATATATATATTGTACCGGATCGAACCGCAGACCACTTACTTACACATATGTATGTTCCGGCTGGTTTCAAACTTCTTTTCATAATACATTTATAATCTTATTTGATTATAAATGTTATGTGAATGAACTGGCACATTTGAGCAAAGTGGGAAATATTATTGGTAGCTTTAACTATCAACAATGGCCCACCTCAGCTGCTAAATTTAAACCCCTACTATACAAACACTTTATTTGTTTTGGAGTAAACTTCGGGCGCCAGTTAGTCTCAGACTAACGTATTTGGTCAGTAGGCCCATAATACAGCGCTCAAAATGATCCCAAAACTAGCCCAGTCTAATTTTAATCAATAATAAATATAGTTTAATTAGTGGTGATTGAATTGATAAAAGATTGATAAAGAATAGGTAATAGAGATTGATAAAAAGAGATTGATAAAAAGAATTGACCGACAGATAAAGTTTAATTTTAAAGACAGTTTATTAACTAACATTAATTTACTAAATTTAAACATCTTTATAATTTTTAACTAATATAACACACGCACATTTTAATTTAACACACTATAATATATTTTATGAGAAGGCATAAATAATCTTTGACATTTAAATTATCTAACATTCACAAACACGCACATCAATAGTTCATTTTATGCATGCTTATAAAGTTCAAATTATTTGTCTCTGTAGGATTTATGAATTACAGTGGTGGCTACTATGTATAAATGAGAATAATAAAATGTTTTACCTAGGATTTTTGGGACGTAGACATTGCTTGTTGTTGGCTGCTTCTGACGGAGTATATCTAACGAGTTAGATTTGACATTTCTCAAAGAGATTTGATGCTAATCCGTTGGTTTTATTCCTGGAGACAGTTGAACATTAACAGAGGATTTCTGAGTTGTTATGCAGACATTATTTCACAGTCAGGTTTTGATGATCTTGTTGGACTAAAGGGCTGAAGCAAGAGCATATATTCCCAAAAGCTGCTCAACACCACATTTCTGTTTCTGGATACATAATATAAACTGCACTGTTATCTGAACTTAAACAAGACAGACACTGAAAACTAGGCTGTCAACTGAACTTATGATAAAAATCTGGCTATTTATATATGTGAATTGTTTTTGTTTTAAAATCCTCTGGCAATAGGTGTTGTCGAAATTCCTTTAGTAACTAATCCTATGACAACATGTTTTTGAAGATTGTTTAATTAGTAGTAGCCATTACAAAACGTGTTGTTTTTATATCCTTAATTAGTAGCCCACCGCTGTGTTTTTAAATATATTTCATTTCAATATTCATTTTCATGTGTTTTTCAATATGATTTTAACATGCATTTATTATATATCTTCTTAACAAGCTAACATTTATTTTTATTTACCATCGCACATATATACGCATTTATTCTGGAATGAAAAGAGATTTATATTTTAATTTTTAATTTATAATAATAACACTTTTTAACTTTTATGAACTCTTAGTTTTATCTTTTCCAACCAAAACTCCCCCTCCCTCCTTTTAGTCAATTATTTTCTAACTTTTATTTCAAACTCTTTTACGGAAATAAACTGTAATAAACTCTTCAACATTTAAATACATTTTTCTTTTATGAAAGATTATTTTAATAATTTTTTAGATAAATTAGTATGTGTCAATTTCAATATTGGTACAATATATATATATATTGTGAATGTTTAGGTGGTTACTGGTTGGTTTCTAATGGTTATATATAATAGTATATTTTATTGTTTTTTTTATATATTTTAATATATTATAATAATATATGTATGGTTTTAGTTTTTTAAAATAAGTTTTTTTGTGAAATAATTTTTTTGTATTTTTTATGCAATTTTTTTTTATACAAAGTTTTGTATATATATATGTTATACAAAGTTTTTTAAAGATTTTTAGCCTATGGGAATTAGTTTTGTTATTTGATATGTAACTGTCTGTAATATATATATTAATCCCCCTACTTAACACTGATCCTGGACATTATATGAACAAATGCCCAGAGCTCCAATTTTATTAATGAATAAAATAATTTAACAACTTTATTTTGCCTTAAATTAGTATTAAGACTCTTCTACTTATGCCTGACTTATAGCTTAGCTCAGTGAAGGGTTGTAGAAAGTCTAGAATATATAAAATATAAATAAATGAAGGAAGAAATATTATTGATTATTAAAATAAGATATATGCCTCATTTGCTAATCAACCAAATGATAGAAATCAATAACGTTTCATTTATTCAAACTAATAAACTATAATTTCAAATTGATCTCTTCCATCATCCAAATGCACTCTTATATTAGCTACAACATAACTTTGAAAGAAAAGTATGACATCAAATAACTTTACTATATAGCACATCTTAATTTAAATATTAAGTTGGAACTATGAAATAAGATCTCAGGGAATCTTTAATACAATTTGATTAAAGAAATTCTATTATACAATAACTTATAATTATTATAATAAAAATGATAGGATGAGTTGAATGATGTTTCACTGGACTAGCAATTAGATAATGGAGGAAACAGGGTACCTTTTAATCTCACATCATTGTCCAAATAATAAACTGAGTATACAACCTTCGTCATATGTTTCCCCATGGTAAAGTATTTCCCATAATGTTTGGATCAAAGGAACAATATTATCAGATTTAAGTATATTTATTATCAAATTTACAAAGTAGTGCAGTTATGTTGCAATAGATATGTGGGATGTGGAAACTAGAATATGAATGCAAATAAGAACAACTCCAGACAAAGTTTTGAATAATTAAATAAAGCATTTATTTACATTTGCAATCAAAATAAATATAATTGGTTCACATTAGGACTATTCGTTCTAATTCCTAAATTTACAAATACATTTGTCAATCTAAATTTGATATCTCTTTTTATTATACATTTTATTATTTTTTGATTAGACATTTATAAGACCTGAACAAACAAATAAAATAATGCCCTCATATTCTAACTTCGAATATATATTAGGCTGTTAATTAACTCTAACATCTTTTATTAGCAAACAACACTGGATAAATAAATATCTTATTATGGACTCAAATATACAAGTTGGAGAGATCACACTATCATTTATTGGGATAAAACAAATTAATAACTTTGACTGTCAAGAGAGCAACCTTAAATAACTCAATCAAATAATCCTTTTAAATATCTATACATTTCACACATTCAAAATAAAAAGTAATCATTCTGATGATTTGATGATTTAAAGCTTGCGATAAATTAACAAGATATAATCCAAAATATTTAATTCCTGATGTATAAATTTAATATTACTATACTGTCATATCTGCAAGATTATTTGCATTAAGTGTGTGCCACATCTTATGCTATAATCAAGATAGAATCAATATATTTATATCTTGTTGGTTTACTTATGAGATTAAATAAATGTCATAATACGGATAATGCCATAAACCAACCAACAAATATAACACTATTTCTGCTTTAAATATTCCATAAAGAATTTAGTCTTACCATTTATTTAACCACCAACTACATTACAGATAGCTATGATTCTACGATAACAAAAAAAATATTTAAAAAAATTAATTAAGCACATGAGGAACAAGCAAGCTTCTTGACTAACAAATCTAAATGACAAATAATGACTCCCCACCTAACTTTGAAGTATACTGTTGGTGTGGAACTCAGTCTCACCATCAGAATAAAAGGGAAATACACTATTCAACTTCATAAAATATCATTTTTATAATACATAAACACGTAATCTGAAATATAGTTCACTCATGGCAAATACTTAGATATAGTAAGGAAGAGAGTTCTCAATCCCAATCAACATAGAACATATCACTAATAACTTCCTTTTTCACAGCTAATTAATGCATTTCATTTTAAGCATTGGAGCTAAATTTACACACAGATAGGCTCCTAATTCTTTCAATTCTTTTAGCATACGACATTATCCGAAACCAACAGAGAGAAACAAAGTCATAAAATTGAATATTTACTAATTACATATGAAATAGATTGCTTAAGACAGACACACATACATATGAATAACAATGTGTAAATAATTTCAAATTATATAGTACGCAAATGTTACGGTAAAGTAAATGGTAAACTGAAAAGAAAAACTTTTAGCTTGTGACAAACTATTAGCTGTTTTAAAATTATAAAGTACAGTAATTATTGTCAATGGGGTTTCACCATTTCTGACAACATGATTTATCTTTCATACATTTACTACTCTCTAAGCCAATTTCTCACTTCGAGACATTAAATAGAGAAATATCTACCTTCAATAAAACACACAAAAAGCTTATATATAACCCACATAAGAAATTACATTTAAATAATGATCAATTACTGAAATATTGCAACTTGTAATATGCTATCAAAGATGTTCTTGAAGTCAAGGAAATAGCACAAAATAAATAAGCAAATAAATAAACCTATCTATCTGTCTATGATATATCAGTAACAACACAAATGAAAAAACACTCTTCTGTAACTAAAAAAAATTTCACTTGCAAAGTCTTTAACATAAAGTCTCCTGAATGACGCAAAGACAGGGATGATGATTTCAAATGAGTATGTGTTAGTAAAACATGAAGACAAATTGCTATAAGATAAACATTCACAATTTTAGATTTAATTAAGCAATCTCAAATGTTCTTAGCAATAGCTAATTGAGCTCACTAATACAATATGTGAGTAATAAACTTTTATAATAATGAAAATAATGGATGGATAATTTCAGCTACATATTTGTTTGATATTGACAATTTAATTAAACCAGGAAATTGTCAACTTAGTAACAACTTTGGCAGTCTTCCTAGAAAACATTAGCTTCCCATTACCTTCATAAGTTAGCATGAATATAATTATTTTGGTTTGTCGCTAATTATCCATGGAAATTCTGAAATTCCTTAGATAACAATAATTTTCTTTTATGATACATCCACACATACTGAGGAAAACAAGAAATATATAATATTAATGTCCTTCTACTTGACTTAAATCAGGTACACATTAAATAAATACTAATTATTGTCTAATGCTTTGTGAGCCACACATTCACTTCTTTAATAAAATATTTTATAAATCTGAATGATAAGCATAGTTATTATTATATAGTAGTTTAAAATATAGCACAATAAATTATACACACCTCTTCTCATTTTAACTAACTTTTATATAATTAAAAGAGAATTTAAACTTAGAGTCTATGATAGGCTTTGTTAAACAGTTCTGCATAAATTTCCTTAAAAGATAAAGTTCATACAATTTCATTTTCTCCTTAAAAAAGAAAGACAGGCAAATAAAATAGATTTGGGTTATAAGCATATAAATACATTTTAAGTGATAATGTTAATTTAAAATTTAATTGAGTGAAGAGTGAAGAAAATATACCTTGTAAAAAAATTACCCTTTGGAGTTTGACCGACTTGATTTCTGGAAGAGATTGAAAAAAAAAGCATGTACATAGAAGAAGTGGCAGAAGTATTTTTTTTATTATTGACTATCACTTAAGTACATATTCTTTCCATCAATCAAGAGATCACCTTATCCTCCAAAGGTCAGCCCCATTCTTCACACTGAGATAATTAAGTAACAAATATGCAAGAAATATTTTTTAAAAAAAATCATTTGGTTTTCAAAATTAAATCAAACCAAATAAAACAAAAATAAATAAATTTTACACTTTTGAAATAAATACGCATTAATTGGCCATCATATAAAGTAGTTGATAATACAATTTAGTTTGTCAATAATTCACTAATCCACAGATCCATTAATCACTCAAAATATACTTGCACCTATTATCAGAGATATTTGCTGTAATTTTAAGTGTTTTATTGTAAAATGTAAAATTCTGTACTGTAATTAAATATGAAACTGAAATTGGAAGATGACACAGACATACCTACACACACATATGCTGCTATATGAATATTAAATTATCCTGACTAAAATATAACTTATATGGCTATTGGTCAAACATCATTTCATTGATTATACTACCTATACATGGATGGATGTACCAATGAATACACAGATCAGAAAACCATCTAAGCAAATACCAACCACTATTCTATAAATAAACAAATTTGCATCAGCTTAACTTACACATGAACAACTCCTGTAATAAGCCACCCCCTTTCTACCATTAAATATTTCATCAACTATAATACTAATACTAAATGCTTATAAAAACCCCAACTATCATCCATAATAACTCTCACATAAGGTTTTAGAATATTAACATAAATTTTTAAATTTTTTTGCACTATTTCATTTTATTTTTAGTTAAATGCAGTTATTTCCCACTGGCACAGTATGATTTAATTAAAGTTTGTCTCTTGTACCCATTCAGAAGGTCACTATATATATATATATATATATATATATATATATATATATATATATATATATATATATATATATATATATATAAGGAACTTGAACTCAGACATTCAAACTCCCCACAGCTATCCAATCCACCTTATACAACTGTATAATGAGAAAGATAAATGATCTCCTGTATATGTATTTCATGCTGAACCAGCACTCATCAGTTGATCCAGATCATCATCTCCAACACATATATACAGTCGCTGCTCAGTTTATATTATGATAGCAAATGTTCAAATTTTAATGGACAAGTTTCAATTTTCTCCACTCTCCAGTTCTGCAGCCATCCATATCCATTAATGTTTGAAGATTTTCTATCTTAATACAAATTGAGCAGTGACTGTATATATGTGTTGAAGATGGTGATCTGGATCAACTGATGGGTGCTGGTTCAGAAGAAAATAGGTATATTGGAGATCATTTGACTTTCTCTGTATGTGATTATATGTATCAGTTGTATACGATGGATTGGATATCTGTGAAGTATTTGAAATATTTAGTTCAAGAACCTTATAATTACATTAAGTTTATAAACAAAGCAAAACTCTCCATACAGTATTGCCACCCTGTGCCAACCAGAGTAATCAATGGATGCCAGAAGGCTTGTTTACTCTGGTTGGCACAGGGTAACAATACTGTATGGAGAGTTTTGCTTTGTTTATAAACAATTATGTGCTAGTATAAGATAGTGATCATGTGATACATTAAGTTTAGTATAGAAATTACCTCCAATTCAAAACTCAACCAGACTAGTCAAAAAAACTAAATTCTAAAATTTTCACTGCTACAAGCAGACTTCTCAAATGTAAATGACTAATATTAGTAGCGATCTTATTATTCTGTTTTTAAACTGTCATCAATTTGAATTTCAAAATTGCTTTTTTAATGTTTTACAGTAGTTTCCTCGTTTTACTTTTTATGTATTTATTTCATCTCAGTTTTAAGCTTAAATTTTTATTTAATGTGGATTTCATATTATTTATAAGGCCAGTTTCTTTGATGTTTTTTTTTCTTTATTATATGGTTAGTTGTCATTGTGCATGACTTTGCTAGCAAACTTAACTTTTTCTTTATAATTTATTCTCATTAGATACGAATGTTATATAATAATTTGGAATATCGCAAGTGTCTAGATTTTTTATGTAGCATCACCTTCACGGAAATATTACATAAACCATACTTACTACTTTATACAATACAATTTATACTACTGCTATTTCAATTCAATAATCATTTGTCCTTACATATTAATCTCTAATTTTTATTCTTGTAAAATATTGATTATTGATATGATTTTATTTGTAAATAAATACTACTTTAAATTAAAAATTTATATTTCACATAAACCCATTCTAGCTATTTAATGCACTGTCGTACTTTTATAACAACTTATAACATTAAATAGCTTATAAAAGTATCATTTTAATACTTAATATATAGAAATAGATTCATTTCGATATTTATCACACATCTCTTGTGATAGAGTAGAGATAAGGGTGATATTGACAAAGGCTAATAAAAATTTTGAAAATAGATGCATTTTTAAAATATATTTTTTCCTCATAATTCATTATGGATTTTGTGCAAATTATTGAAATATTTACGTTTATAATTATCAAATTTCTGCATTTTTATTGAGAATTTTTATTTTTACTCATATTATTAGAGCATGGAAATTTGGGAGTGCGGGATCAGTTATTGGGCATGAATTGACTCATGGCTTTGACAGAGAAGGTAATTGTATATGTTTTATTAAAACTAACACTATCTTTAATTATATTAACTACATTCTCAAATTTTATAAATAAATTAGGTGAGTTACAAATAAATTGCTGCAAAAAAGTGTAGTTACAAATTTGTAACATCTCTATACATTCATATGATAATATGTTGCTTATGGTATATTGATATTCACTGCAAATTGTTAATTTGGAACTCATAATATAAACTTTGTAATATATTTTATAGTCCATCTTTTGTGTGAACATATAGTGCTTGGGAAGTCTATTTTTTTGCAATTTATGTGGGAAGTGGCCAAAATTTGTGAGCTACCATTAATTGAGAGGTTACAATAATTAAATTTGTAATTTATAATCTGGTTACTGTGATGACAAAACTTATTTTTATAATTTAATAATTTGTTTTGAAAATTTGTCTGTAATAAGTAATATGCATATACTAAATTTTTCTATGTGTGTATTGAAGTTAGTATGTTTTGTACATATTTATATCTATTTCTCTATTTTTCTCTGTATATTGTTTATTTATCCATCTATCTTTCTATTTATCTATCCGTTTCTAATTATTTTCATCTTTTTATTAATATTTTTCATCTATTTGTCTATCCATATATCTATCTATCAGAATTTTATCTATCCATATATAGAAAGGAGCTTACTACTAACTGAAAGGAGACCCTATCCACTCTATACATTGTCATTGCAGCTATTGTTACTATATACAGTATATAAATATGGATGGGCTGCTCACCACAGTCATTAAATCATTGTGGTGAATTTATTGCTTTTTACTTCTGAGTTTAAGATCAAGAAACACCATGGTCTTTCTTCTCAGTTTCCTGATAGCTTTTAACTAAAATATTAGTTGAGTTTTCTTGAAGGCAGAATTAATGTATGTGTAAATGAAATTTTTTTTCTAAAACATATTTACAATCATGACAATCAAAAATAAATCATGACGCTTATACCCAGGGGAATGTAGTCATCAACGAATGCAGTCATTGTTGGCAGATGGCAGAGGATGTTAAAAATCTCCTGATTGTGAACCCAGGCTATGATTTGATGATGATATTTTATTTAGGTACTTACAACTGTAGATCACTTTCAAGAGAATGAAGATTGCAAGAATTGGAAGAACTGTTTCATATTAAATGAGATATTAATGGACTTTGTGAAGTTAAAAGAAAAGATAAAGAGGTAATTGATTTAAAAAGTGAACATGAACCCTATTACAGCAGAACAAATATTGAACATTGTGGAGATTCATGGTGTATTGGATAGAGTGGCAAGATTAGTTATTCAATTTAATAGAAGATACCAAATACAGATAATTCAGGTTTTTGGCCCAACAAGGTCTCATAGTGATGAAATATTAGATGATTTTTATATGATATACAAAAGGCTTTTGATAAGACCAAACAACATTTTAAAATTGTTATGGGAGACCTTAATGCTAGAATTGGTAAATAAATAAAAGATGAAAGTGTTATAGTTAAATTTGGTTATGGGAATAAAAATGATAGAGGACATAGAGCTATAGAGTTTACAAAAAAGAAAAACTTTATATTATGAATTTATTTTTCTTGAGAAAAATGTTAAAAAGGAATGTATAGAGAAGCATCCAAATGAAGGTACCACAGAATTGGATCCAATTTGATTAACAGAACATATACATATTTTAAGATTGTAATGATCTTATTAAGTTCAAGAAAGGAAATGATCGTTGATAAGTGAGATGTAAGATACATGATAATGAAAAACTAAAGAGACAAAAATTATTAAGAAAAACAATATTCACAATTGATAATTCTGATCTTCAGAAACATTCTAATGAATTTAAATTAGAACTTGCAAATCATTTTCAAATATTAGATTTTGAACATGATTCAGATTTGAGTGAATTCAGTATAAAAATTACAGATTCACTTTTAAAAACTGTATCATAGATAGCTGGTAGAAAAAAGTAGCAAATGACCAATAAAATTTCTACTGAGACTAGAGAATTTATGAAGAAAAGAAGAATATGAAGATATATAAAAATAATCCATTAAAAAGGATTAAATACCTCAAATTTTGTAAAATATTGTGAAAAAGAATTGACAATGATATAAGAGAATATAATTGTGAACTAGTAAGAAAGACTATAGAAAAGAATAAAAGTCTCAAAAGTGTAAAACAACATTTTGGTATTGGTAGGAATCTTATATCTGTAATAAAAAAGGACTATTATTAATTAGAGAGATGATATCATGAAATGTGTAGAAGAGTTCTATCAACAATTATATAGTAATAAAGAATACCTTCTATAACTATTATATCTTCTGAATTGCTCAGAATTTTAAATGAAAAGGTGAAACATGCAATTAAATTTATGAAGAAGAAAAAGCTTTGAGTAATAATGGAATTATAATCGATATCTAAAAGAAGTAAGTGAAAAAAAAAGATTTTTTTTGCCATAGTTATATACAAAATGTCGAAATGATAAACATGTACCAGTTGATTGGAAGAATTCAGTATAAATAATAATATTTCCAAAAGATGGTAAAAAAGATATTTGAAATTACAGACTTTTATGTCTTTTATAAGTTTTATACAAAATTTTTACCAAAATAATAATAACTTGTTTACAGAAAACTTTGGATTTCAACCAAGCAAAAAAATCAGCTGGATTTTAAAGTTATTTTAATACAATGGGTCATATCCAAATATTTAAAGAAGTTATAGAAAGGACCAATGAATATGAGTTATCATTATGCTTTGTATTTGTATATTATGAAAAGGCATTTGATTCTATAAGCATTTCTTCAATTGAAACAGCAATAATTATATTACATAATGATAGTAGAGAAGTGAACATCGAGAAGAATATAAGACAAGGTGCCCCCATCTCCCCAAAACTTTTTACAGCTGTGCTGCAAGAAGTATTTTGTGGATTGAAATAGTAAGGTGAAGGAATAAAAGTAAATAGATATTATTTAAATCATTTAAATTTTGCAGATGATGTAGATGATTTCGCAAATAATGCTTCAGAGCTTCATTAGATGAAAGTAAGAAAGTAGGATTAAAGCTAAATGTTAAAAAAATCAAAGTAATATTCAACAAATTTTCTGAAAAGATGAAAATAAAGACTGATAAGGATGAGTTAGAAGAAGTTAACAACTACAAATAACTTGGTCAGATTATTACCACAGATGAAAACATAATGGGTGAAATTAACCATAGAATTAAACTTGATTAGACTGCTTTTTGTTGAAACAACTTAATATCAAATGGAAATATGCCTATATGTTTGAAAAGAAATTTTAATAAATGTGTTTTACCAAATCTTACTTATGGATCTGAGACTTGGACACTTAACAGAAGAGCAATACAGAGACTTCAGATTACTTAAAGAAGTTTGAGGAAAGGCATGTTAGGAATAGCAAGAAGATATCGAAATGCAGTACTTGGATAAGAGAACAAAACAGATGTTACTGACATCTTTGAAAGAATTAAGTGACTTAAGTGGAGTCTGTCTGAACATATTTCTAAAAGAGATGATAATAGATGGACAGTTTAAATTTTAAACTGGATCCCAAGAGATTGTAATAGATCCAGAAGGAGACCACATTTGAGATGAATAGATGCAATAAGGAAGTGTATAAAGGTGACATGGAGAAAAGAGACTAGAGATTGGAGAAGATGGATTGAAGTTGGAGAGAACATCATCCTGAAGTGGATTGATAATGGTTAACAATGATGATGTTGATGATATCTATCTATCTATCTATCTATCTATCTATCTATCTATCTATCTATCTATCTATCTATCTATCTATCTATCTATCTATCTATCTATCTATCTATCTATCTATCTATCTATCTATCTATCTATCTATCTATCTATCTATCTATCTATCTATCTATCTATCTATCTATCTATCTATCTATCTATCTATCTATCTATCTATCTATCTATCTATCTATCTATCTATCTATCTATCTATCTATCTATCTATCTATCTATCTATCTATCTATCTATCTATCTATCTATCTATCTATCTATCTATCTATCTATCTATCTATCTATCTATCTATCTATCTATCTATCTATCTATCTATCTATCTATCTATCTATCTATCTATCTATCTATCTATCTATCTATCTATCTATCTATCTATCTATCTATCTATCTATCTATCTATCTATCTATCTATCTATCTATCTATCTATCTATCTATCTATCTATCTATCTATCTATCTATCTATCTATCTATCTATCTATCTATCTATCTATCTATCTATCTATCTATCTATCTATCTATCTATCTATCTATCTATCTATCTATCTATCTATCTATCTATCTATCTATCTATCTATCTATCTATCTATCTATCTATCTATCTATCTATCTATCTATCTATCTATCTATCTATCTATCTATCTATCTATCTATCTATCTATCTATCTATCTATCTATCTATCTATCTATCTATCTATCTATCTATCTATCTATCTATCTATCTATCTATCTATCTATCTATCTATCTATCTATCTATCTATCTATCTATCTATCTATCTATCTATCTATCTATCTATCTATCTATCTATCTATCTATCTATCTATCTATCTATCTATCTATCTATCTATCTATCTATCTATCTATCTATCTATCTATCTATCTATCTATCTATCTATCTATCTATCTATCTATCTATCTATCTATCTATCTATCTATCTATCTATCTATCTATCTATCTATCTATCTATCTATCTATCTATCTATCTATCTATCTATCTATCTATCTATCTATCTATCTATCTATCTATCTATCTATCTATCTATCTATCTATCTATCTATCTATCTATCTATCTATCTATCTATCTATCTATCTATCTATCTATCTATCTATCTATCTATCTATCTATCTATCTATCTATCTATCTATCTATCTATCTATCTATCTATCTATCTATCTATCTATCTATCTATCTATCTATCTATCTATCTATCTATCTATCTATCTATCTATCTATCTATCTATCTATCTATCTATCTATCTATCTATCTAATTTTCTCTTTGCTAATAGTTATACATACATCTATACTATCTAAATATCTGTCCACCTATCTCTAACTATTTATTTATCTATCTATAAATTTATCTATGAATTACTACTCTAAATCAAATTTAAATAAGCTAGCCAATCAATTTTCTTGTCACTTATACTTAATTAACTACTATGACATCTACTCAACTCTTGCAGCTTCTAGATTGTATATATATATATATATATATATATATATATATATATATATATATATATATATATATATATATATATATTACATGTCTCCAGTCAATATTGAAAATAAATCAATAGAATATCAGCAATGTCTTGTCAAGGCAATCCTCGGATAGAGTGATAATGTAATTTAGGTATAACAATAAAAATAAATATGTGCACTTATGGTTAATATATGTATGAATGTGTGTGTAATTTAAAAAAAAGGATTTATATATATATATATCATTTAATAATTCTTCCAGACGCCTGGTTTTCATCAGTAATTACAGCTAAAAAAATCCATTAAGAATTGTTAATAAAAAAATATCTTGAATTATCTAACATATCTTGAAGTTTACTATCGCCAACTATGATTTTTTAAAAAAAAAAACAAAATTAGCTCTTTGTTTATTAGTCTATTGCATCAATAATTTATACTTATTTCTTTTAACAAAAACTATATATATATACTTAAATTAATTAATTCGTTAAATATTAATTTAATTAAATGCAAAATGGGGGGACGGGGACTCATACATGTACGTACATAAGCATTTTTGAAAATGTACAAGTACAACATGCGATTATAGCAAGTCTTCAATATAAAAAGTGAATTTATTGATTAGATATTAGATTCTAATGAGTGAATAAAGCAAAATAAATGATTAATTAAATTTAATGTATAATTAAAATATCTAATTTATGGCAATAGTGCTTATTGAGTGCTTTTATATTAACATGCCCTGTATCTGTTCCTGTCAGTATGTCCATATTTTTGAATTAACAACGAAAAAAATCGATTCCCATTTAGAACATGAATTCACATCCTTACACTTCCTAGGAAAACTCTTTAGCAACTCAGCCAATGGAAATATTACGTTTGTAGAATAAAATTTTGTTAATATCTGTTTAATATTTATAGAATACCATTTATAGAAAAATGACTGCAAAGACAGCATATTGATAATGTTGCACATGAACAAGATGATTAAGAGAGACTGATGATAAAATATTTTTCTTTAAATTGAAATAATGTTTTATTTGCTCCTCATCTTTTTTTACTGTTTCTTCCTTCTCATCAGTTTTAGATCCAGAAAAAAATTAGTAATACTACTTCCAAATTTTGATAAAGTTGATTTTTTTTAAAATTCTTATCCCAATCTTTCAAAAACAAATTCTGCATTGTCCAAATATATGATCCTGCTGTCATCCATTGTGAAATGAGCTTTATACCTTTAAATTCAGAATCAGTTTGATGTTTGGATAAAGCATTTAAACTCCAGAAAGACCCACCTTTGAAAAATAAAATAAAAATGCTAATGACATGATATCATAAGATCTGATGATCACCATTTTTTATGCTTGCTCATAACCAGACCACACAATTGATAATTTTATAATGATCGTTTTATATATTTTTTTCGTTTTCATAAGAGAGAGGAAATGAAAAACGTGTATTTTTACATTCAAATTTAAATCTTACATGCATAGGGAATGACTTTATAAATGTAGTCACTTCTACAGCCTTAAATTATTTAGTTTCTTAATACATATGATGTAATTGTTTTTAATGCACTTTCCACCCTCACGTCACGTGTGTTACTATGATTGCATCATGCATAAACTGCATATAGATATAATAATCTATTTTGTTGAATTATTGTAATTAATTCTTAATGTATAAACACTTAATTAATTGTCTTTTAGTAGAAGTTCTTCAAAATTATTGCTACCACACATAGTTTTTTAACTTTACATATTTGATTATTTGGAGATTTGATGAAAAGTTAAAAATGATAGAAATCTTTATTTTGTTAACTAAAAAAACTTCATTCACTTTAAAAACTAATTTGCAATATATTTCGCACTCCATTTAAAACATGTTCTTTTAGCCATAGTGTTTCAAATATCCCTGTATATGAATATATATGTTGTACTGACAAGTGGAGTTCAAACAATTCAAATCCATAGGTTGAATGGTATTCCGATAGTTATTTCTAGAGATAAATTTAATGCTTTCTCATCTCAAAATATAGTTTTATATATTTTTGATAATCAGTCATTTCTTACATCCATAGATGTATAACTAATTAATAGGTGTGGATGTCACTTTCCTATGGAAATACTATTCTGAATGACTATTATTCAATTACAATGACAATTACCACATTTACATGCCAGGTAAAGATTCAGCCTGTGCTTGCTTCTCTGGAGATATTATGTACTATTGTTTTTAGTCAAATAAAATTAAAATGGCACAGTAAATTTAATATATGCACAATGTTTTGAGAGGTATTTTTCTCCTCTCTTCTTCAGATGTTGCTGGCTTGACCAGTAACATTACTCTTATGGGATTTGATCTTGTACCTTTAGATTCTTGAGTATTGAATTTTAAGGTAATGCTGTAACCAACTGAATTAAATTTTTCCAAAGACATTCAATACACATATTAGATGATGGAAGCAGTCCAGTATAAAAATACAAAAAAGTGTTTCTTGATAATAATTTTTTTTTTTACAATATTTTCAAAATCTTATTTCAAAAACAGATGATTAAGACAGATTTATAAATAGTGGTTAGTGACTAAGGGTCAGTTTATTTTTCCAAATTCTTTGTCATTGACCATTTACCATTAGTAATCATTTAATACTGACAGATATATATATATATATATATATATATATATATATATATATATATATATATATATATATATATATATATATATATATATATATATATAGCACAAAGGTCAATGTAATATATGTTAAAAAGTTAGCCAGCCATTTGTTTGGTTAGGAGAAAACTAGTGACATTATTTAGCAAACAACTTTTTGTATCACAATTTTTTATTTAATTTACATATTGATTACCACCATACATAACTGACTAATTTCGTAGTCTTAGGAAGTAGAAGTCTAGTATATCCACAGTAAATTGGAGATCTATTGGCTATCTTTTTATTGTCGTTTCTCTCCAAATAAAATTTTTATACTAATTTTAATCCTTCTAAAAATGTTTCACCAAGTGATAAATATTTCTTTGTCCATTCATCTAAAATGACAATTTTTTAAAAAATTCTTTGCTTAGCTTCTTTCTGTTTAATCAATGTTTTTGTAATAAAATATATATTTTAATTAAGAAAGTTTTTATCGTAAAACCCTAATTAAATATATTAACATTTGCATTTCAAATGCAGATTGGTTTATCAATACAAATTATATCTATTTTTTATATTTCCAAATTACTTGGATGGCCAACACCAACATACAAATAAATTTTCAATTATCTAAATAATTTAATTAATTTTCATTACTTATACACACACACCAAAGAATTTGTTTGTGCTTGAGATAAAAAGAAAAAAAACCTTTTTAACTGACCAAATTTCAATTTTTATTACATTTACATTTACTTGTATTAATAAAACACTTAGATTATAATTTATAATTTTTTGTTTTGTGGATTAAACATTATAATATTGTTTGTTGTTGTTTTTGTTTTCTCCATGAAAACTGAATATTTTATATTGAAGAATCACTCCATATTCAGAGTTCAATTTAATCATTATGATGTATAGCTATGAAGTTCAGTGAAATCAAATAAAAAATAGGCTAGCTAAATTTGAATTATTAAATTTATTCTTATCTTATTGTTAGTCATTATATACTTTATTATATAGTATACTCACTTTAAAATTATTGCCTTTATTGATACTTACATTTAATTCTTTCACTTCTTTCTCTAGCAGCCTGCAAGACATTTTTAAAATTAATAATCCATTTTCAGGGGCATCCCATTTTAAATAATATGGCTGTTTTTTCAAATGATTATCACATTAAAGATATTTTTTTTTAAAGATAATTATAAAAACACAAAAATGGCACAAAACTTCAAATAATTGTGATTAAATAAAATATAATATAATTGTAATAAACTAAATAAAAAATATGATGAAACAGTACTTGCGTCAAACCTGTTTTGAGATTATACTGCTATTGCATCTCCATTCAAACATAAAGTTTCCTATTATGTCCATTAGCACACATTTTTAGTATGGGCATTGTCCTGCAATTTTAAAATATTTCAGGGCATCTTCTTCTACCACTGATAGACTTCACTTTTTCAAAAGTTTAAGAAAAAAATAACCAAGAGCTTGAATGAAAATGTTACGGTAAGCTTAAAAAAATCACAACAATGTTAACAGTTGTATGTTCAATTTAGTGGTTGCACATTATAATATACATAAAAAATCATTAAATGTTATGAATGGCATTTATAAAACAATATGAATTTATATTTGATTTTTTAATATTGATAAACTTAACAAATAGCACATTTAATAAAATAATTTTGAAAAAAAAGCAAACAATTTCTTTGATGTATATACTCTTATTTTTCTCCTTTACTCTCTTTGCATTTCTTCATATATATTGTTTATAATAACTCTTCTCATACACACTTTAATGCAAAAAAAAAATATTTTCTTGACAGTTTCAACTGCCCATCAGTCTTCATCAGAGCATTCTCAATTTCTTTTACCTTTTAAAATTTTAAAAGTAAAGGAAATTGAGAACACTCTTAAAAGGTGAAGGAAATTGAGAAAGCTCTGATGAAAACTTCAGGACAGTTGAAACTGTCAGGAAAATATATATTTTTTGCATTAAAGTGTACATGAAAAGAGTTATTATAAGCAACTTTTTTGAACCTCATGAAAATGCATAATTAATCAATAAATACATGGCAGGCTCCCAGTGAAGAATTATATGTACTCTTTTAATTTTTTAATTCTAAATATTGCTTTTTGTTACCTTTGTCCTCAAACTCGTATTTAATAATTATCTTATAAAATCCATATTTTTCTGTTATCTGATTGGTGAATGTATGTTTGTCTAATGTCACATATCAATTTACAACCACTACATTTATGTGAAGAAAGTAATTCTGCCATTAAATAAAAAACACAGAGAAAAAAATCAGTATGAGTAATTTTGACTACAGAGATATAATATATGTATTGCAAAAATGTTTCCAGCCCACTGAAAAAAACATTGACAAACAACATTTCATAATTTGGTGTTCAGGCACTATAAGCATTCATGGTCTGTCAATCCCCAGATAAATGTTTAATAAGAAATATATTTTCATTAAATCTTAAAAAAAATTGTAAAGCAAACAATTAAAAAAATACAAATATTATCTTTAAATTAACAAAATTTCAAAAATGATGGTACTTTTCTATTCCAACATTAATAAACAGTAACTATTAATAAAACTAAAAAAAATATTATGATTCATCCGGACATTATTAATAATTGAAAAAAATATTAAAATTTTTATTCTGATAGTGCTCCAGTAAATATATAATTGTACCTGTATACTATCAAATATAACAAGTATATTTAAAATGTAAATTTTAATGTAGATTTAATAAAATTTGGAAATTTATTTAAATAATATTAAAATGTTTTGCTTAATTTTCATTAAATCTAAAAAAAATGTTAAAGCAACCAAAACCATGGGTTTTCAAAAGCCCGAATGCATTTGGTTAATATATAAATATCAAAATATCTATACTGATATTCCTAAACTTGTTTTTTTATTACTAAAGTAAATCCTGAAAGCTCTGTAAAACTGACAATGAAACCCTCCAGCACTTCCTACTTAAATGTTCTTTTCTGCTTGGAATGAGACATGTTATCAATTCCTGCCTGTCCTTGCACAGGAATACCATCATCAACCTACAAAAATCCATAGAAATGGGTCTTTGCAAGTATTAGATTATCAGTTTTCCTCATCTATGCACTCTGGTTGCTCCGATGTGCCATTATTTTTGACCAGACAGTCCACTCAGTGAATCAAAAGCTATTGGACCTAATTCACTCTCTCAAAACCAGATACCAAACTAGCCTCACCTCCACTCCTCACAGACACTTGAGCAATTATCCAACTCACGTCCTCTCAGCCTCTGTCATGGGACTCAATCATTCAAACATTTGTGACTCATACGGTGCTTTCCCAATGAAGACATGCATCTTGAACTGGCCTGGACTACACACCATTTCCCCTTTCCACTTCCCATTCTCTTTTCACAAGTATCCTTCATCTCTTACCATGTTACTTCTGAAATTTCAATTTGAGCATATAATCATTCCCTTGTAAAACTTTTTCTAACTATATTTGTATCTGTTTTTTTATGAATAAACTTTTATCACTGAGAAAAAAATTAAATCATGAAAATAAATTTGAGAAGAAATTGTTGCATTTTATTTCTTTATATTTCTTTTGATTATTTAATATTATCATTCTTTAAGGTTAACTATTTCAAAAATATCTATCTGAAAAATAAAAAAAAAAAAAAAAAACTTTAAATAAATAAAATAAACAATATAAATAATAAATCATAAGTGCCAATAATTAATTGATAATCAAATGTAAATTTCAAATTCTAAATAATAAAATATAAGTAATCTGTTGTAACAGATTTTCATTGAGTACTTAGTTGTACTGTTGCCATAACAATATATTGCTTATATTCTATTGGTTTATTTAAACATGAGGTTTGTAAATAATGTGAAAAACTGTAACAAAAGTATGAAAATAGTTTTACAAAATATATTTTATTTTTATTTCTAAATTATATTAAAATTAAATAATATAAATATAAAAATAATTTAACAAAATGTATTATAATTAATTGATAATCAAATGTAAATTTCAAATTCTAAATAATAAAATATAAGTAATCTGTTGTAACAGATTTTCATTGAGTACTTAGTTGTACTGTTGCCATAACAATATATTGCTTATATTCTATTGGTTTATTTAAACATGAGGTTTGTAAATAATGTGAAAAACTGTAACAAAAGTATGAAAATAGTTTTACAAAATATATTTTATTTTTATTTCTAAATTATATTAAAATTAAATAATATAAATATAAAAATAATTTAACAAAATGTATTACACTTAAAATGATATACACTTAGTATATTTTTTTTAAATTTATAAATTAAATTGTGGAAATTTTTAAAGTGTTAGGAAATGATGTGTAACTATTTTAAACTAGAATAAAGAGCGTGCTAATAGAGCTAACAAGCTTTATCAATAAATGCCACAAGAGAAAGCATTTACAATCTCTATCTAGAAATTATCCCTAAACCAGTTTCTAGCTATTGGCTTTCTCAGTGAGGCACTAGAATATTTCAGGTATTAGATCCAAAATCCCAACTCAAATCCAGTACTTATATGACAGTTAACTTTTAAGTAGGTGATTTTTAAGTAGATAGTTAATTTTTAAGTAGTAGCCAATAATTAGAAACTGGTCTGAGACTGAGTATAATTTCTAGATAGAGATTTTAAATTCTTTCTCTTGCAACATTTATCAATAAAACTTGTTAGAGCTATTAGCACACTCATTATTTTAGTTTCTAATTACAAGCATATCAAATTAAATCATGTAATGTATGACATTATTTTATTTACTGTAACATATTTCGTTTGTATTAAATTTATTTATAAAATATGGACTATTAATAAAATAATTTTAGATGAGAAAAATCAAGTGTTTTTTACTGATCTTAATTTTATTTTTGTGAGTTGTATTATTGTTTTATTATTAGCATGAAATCATTGTGTTGTTATATAATTGTGTTTCAGAAATTTTTTTTTGTAAAATTTTATATATATATGTTTTATTTATTACAATATATATATAATTTAGGAAAACAATTTGGTGCTGATGGTTCATTATTCAACTTTTGGACAGAGGAAGCTGATAAGAATTTTCAGAAAAGAGCTGAATGTATTCGAAATCAATATGGTAACATTACTGTGCCAGAAGTAAACAAAACGGTAATATATATATATAATGTTTTCACGGTTATATGATGTAGATAAAACAATATTTTTGGTTACGAACCGTATATTATTTTGCATTACAATCTGATATTTCGACGGACTAGCAACCGCGATTATCAAGGTTAACCTTGATAGTGACAGTTGCTAGTCCAACTTGATAATGGCAGTTGCTAGTCCGTCGAAATATCGGATTGTAATGCAAAATAATACATGGTTCGTACCCAAAAATATTGTTTTATATATATCAAATCAACTTTTTATTAGAAAAAAATAATTTTAAGAAAGTATGAAATTTATACTTGTAATTAATTTATGCTGTCATTAGACTTATATTAGTATTATTTATTTCCAAAATTACTCAATATTTTCAAAACTTTCATTCAAATATTTTTATTTGGAATGTCTTTATAAAAGATATTAATGCAAACATTTTACTGGTGTTATGTTAAAATTTAAACTTTCCTATCTTTGTAATATTTTATTTAGAGGCCATTTTTTATTTTTTTTTACTAAAACTCATAGCTTGAATATTTTAAATAGCTTAAGCTTTTAAACTGAAGATAATTTGTAAAGGTTTAGATGACTCCAAACTATATATTATTTAATGTTTTTTATTTATTTTTTTAAAAAAGATAATAAATACCCTTCTATATATCGCATTATTTCTTTAGTTTACATTAAACCAGATAAGGGTTGCATTTATCTTTCATTCAGAGTGCAAAACATTGAATTGCTTATATTAACAAATGCTAAATAATAATATTTTCTATAACCAATTCATATAATAGTAGTATAAACCTGATATAAAAGACTGATAAAACATATTGTATTCACAATAAAATAATTAGGCATAAGTATTGTAAATTTACAATTTATAATAAAAAAATGTACATTCATTCATTAATCAGTCCCATGTCAAAAGTTCATAATACCTTTGTTGAGACAATACTGCAACTATATTTAGGCAATTTCAATACTCATTCATAATACATAAAAAATTATGAACAAATTGTTAGCAAAAATATGATATGCATATAGAAAAAAATATAGATAAATTTATACCTATTTTTATTATCTATAATATATTGAATGCAAAATCAATATGTTATATATTGTACAAAAGAAACAAGTATAAAATATAAGCTAATACATGTGTAAAAAAGATGATAATCAAGCAAGATGAATATGTTATATACATTAATGAATTCATAAGGACATATAGATTAATACAAATAGAATAAGGGATAAAATAAATGTATGATAATAACTGTGATATCTGGTACCATTGTCTAATGTTTAAACTAAGCAGTCCATCAATAACGGTGTGTATTTACCCAATCTGCCTGAGAAATGACTCAGTTCAGCAGACTGTTGCGATCATTGAATGTTCTTAATGAGATTCCATGTTTCATAAAATCTTGAGTTGGCAGTTAGCAGTTTGTCACGATTCTTCATTTTTTATAGTTTCCTAATGGTAAAAGCCTCTTCATCAAAAGCACTGGTGTTGAATATTTTTCTGCACATTACAGTCCAAATTGCATAGTTTATGAATAATGACAATCTGATTGTGGCAATTGATCTTGTTCTTATGCTGTCATTGAGCGATATGACTAAGTAATAGTCAAGGTTGAGGTTCTTGGCAATTGTACTTCTTGTAATCCATAGACCAGGGCATGAGCATATCAGATGTTCAAAGGTTTCTTTATGCCTCTGACAGAGAGGACAAATAGGATAAATTTTAACAATGCCTCTCTTATATGCACTTATAGACATATGAGTCCTCAAATTATTTATTCTAAAGAACACTTCGTAGCATTCCAATTCAAATAATAATTCCATGATAATCGAGAGTATTATATAAAGAAATAGCTTTAATGTTTCAAGCTCACAAAATGATAAACAACTGTTCAATATCCAAGAAAACGAATAGAGCACTGACATACTTCAGTGCTATAAGTAGTTTATATAGCACATTATTTCTTTTATACCTCAGGGCAAAATTTTTTTCCCATTATATTAGGGCACACATTGGTGAATATATTTCATCCCAATATAAAATAAAAGGTTAATCTTTCACATTATCCTTTGAAAGCAAAGCACAATTTCTTGGAATGCAGTAAAATTTACTTTTCAATTATACAAACATTTAAATATAACATTTTTTTTACAAAACAGTACAATGTTATCCTAACATCAGATAGAAGTATGAATTATAAAAGTATATCATTGTCAAAATAGTTTATTCTAAAGATAAGGTAAATATATTTTAGATATGTAGAGTTATAACTACTCTAATTATATTTCTCTAAATATTACACCAGTGAGCATATAGTTCAAATTTCTTTCTTTTATTACCAAAATTTAAGATGATAAATAATAAAAGGGCTAATAATATATTGATTGCAGATTACTATAAACTTATAATTAGTTTTAGGATAAAAACTTAATATGTTATTCATGGAATCAAGCATTATTGTTATATCCATAATGACAGCATAATAATAATTTTCATTTTAAATAAAGTATTAACATAACAACAATTTGATAGTTGATAATAGTACAAAATAATGCAGTATTATATACATGATATTTACTACATTAGCAAATCCAAATTTCAAGTTTTGTGTTTACTTCTTCCAATATAGCTAGTTGTTGGGTTTCATAATTGTGTCTATTTATACATTGCAGAATTAAACTTGGTTGGAGTGCTTTTGGTAGAAATAACTTGATACTAAAAGGAAATATGCCTATGTGTTTGAAAAGGAAGGTTTTTAATAAATGTGTTTTGCCAGTTCTTACTTATGGATCTGAGACTTGGACACATAATAAAAGAGCAATACAGAGACTTCAGACCACTCAAAGAATATGGAGAGATGCATGTTGGGAGTAACAAGAAGAGATCGAAAACACAATGTATGGGTAAAAGAACAAATAGGTGTTATTGACCTCATTGAAAAAAATAAAAGATTGAAATGGAGTTGGGGTGGACATATTTCTAGAGGAGATGATAATAGATGGACAATTGAAATTTTAAACTGAATTCTAAGAGATTGTAAATGAGAAAGTGTGCAGGGGTGATATGGAAAAGAGAAGATAAAGATATGAAATGATGGATTGAACTTGGAGAGAACTTCATCCTGCAGTGGATTGATAATGGTTGATGATGATGATGATGATACATTGCAGTGAGATGAATGGGCCAGTTTGGAGGAAGCCCTAACCCCAGCAGACAGTTCTCTATCTAACCTTTCAATTTTTTAGAGATAAAATCAACTGATTAATTAATAAATTAACAAGCCCATCAGTTTGTTAATTAATTGCTAATATGTGCTTAAGCTAATAATATATTTTTTAATAAAACTGATTGGATTTTTTGGCATAATAAATTAATATTACATTTAAAATATACAATTTATTATTAAATTAAAATACTACAATAGTGATAAATTATTATTATTTTTTTAAAGTTCTCAAAATTTAAATATAATATTTTAGAGTACAATAATTTTTTAACAATAATATTACAGTTTAGATAATTTTAAATACAAAATATTTTAAATAATGAACTTTAATTGTAATCAGTTTTTTAGAATTTTTTTCTTTCAATCAAAATAACTATTACACAAAAATGTCTATCCAAATTGTAATTAAATATTTGTATTATAAAATCTATAAAAATATTAAAATTATTTAAAATGTGTGCTTTAATCTAACTTATTTACTTTACATTTTTTTTCTTTTTAATTAACTACATCTGGGGTGTAATAGTATTTTAAACTAAGAGTGAAATATATATTAATAGGAATGTGAAATCTATAGGTTTAAAACATATAAAATTACAAAATTAATTGATATTTTTAAAATTAACTAAGCTTCTTTTTATTTATTGCTATCCAGAGAAATAGTTCATATTAACAGCTAAATTTTAACTAAATTTCAACTTCTTAAACTATTCATCTTGTTTAATCTATAAATTGATTTGCTGGAATAGAAATAAAATATTAAAAAAATATCTAAAAAAATTTTTTTTATATTATGTCCACATTATACAGTTTTCTAGACAAACATTTTAGTTTATATATAGATAAATAGATGAATGGATATATAGAAAGATTTAAAGACAGATACATAGATAAATGGGTAATTAGATAAACTGATAGATAGATAAATAGATAGAATGATAGAAAAATAAATCAATTGATCAATTGATAGATATTCAAATAAATAGATAGATAGATATTAAATAGATGGCTAATTAAAAAAGTAATGGAAAAGATATATGAACAAATAACTAGATATGTAGATAGATATGCAGATCGATAGATTAGTGAATATGCAGATAGATGAATGATTAAAAAAAGTAGATGGATAGATGAATAAATAAATTGATAGAAAGTTATATATATATATATATATAATTTTATGTTTAGATTGATAGAAAGTTATATATATATATATATATAATTTTATGTTTAGATTGAAAGATAGATAAGAACAACATTGTGCAAATGCATTTTATTACTATATGCAGAACCAAAGATTCAAATTTAGGTTAAATTTAAAAATAATCTATTATTTGAGTTTTCTAAACAAGCCTAAGATTTTTGAGTTCGTTTTTTCATAGTCATTGAAGTTACTCATCTTAGTAATAAATATCAATGCTATTATTTAAATGGAGAAAATCATAAACAAAACATCTCTTTGTACCTTTTTATTTGTTTTTCATTATCCTGAAGAAATGTTAAAAAAGCACTGTTCTAAAGTGGCTATTTTTGAGTGCTTTTACTTGTATATCCCATCCACCCCTTATTTATAAACACAATTATTTTTCTACATAGTTGCTTTAATATTTCAACCAGAAGACGGATTTTCATTAGAAATTATCAGTCTTTTGGTTCACACATTAAAGCGGCTGTGTAGAAAAGTAGTTATGGTTTTATTTATATTTTCTTTAGTTAGTTATTATATTTATTATTTTCATAGATATATAGATTACAAAATTTTCATTTGCAAGAGTCAAACTTTCACACTCCTGATTTCGACACTTTAAGTGTTTTTTTGAAGTTTTGTGATGATGTTGTTCTAGCTGTATTTTTATATTGGACTGTTTCCATCATCTAATATACTTATTGAATGTCTTTAGAAAAATTTAACTTTATTTAAATATTACAAATACATTCAACTGTTAGTAATAGGACTTCAAACAGGTTAGTATTGAAGCAGTTTTGAGAGGTA
>JAQFVV010007374.1:0-98463 GCA_028023455.1 Epiperipatus broadwayi | reverse complement strand
ACTAAGAAGATGGGGTGGCCAAGGCAATTTTTGATACATATTCGTTAAATTCGTTTTTAATCGAGTAAATTTGACATCGCTGTAAATTGCTTAGTTTTTGGACTACGTTTACGGTTTTGACGTCATTTTTTAGAGCATAAAGTTTTTATAATGAGGATGCATCTATTATGAATTATTTACAAGTAAAAAATCAATTAATTGATGATTTATGTCAAGCAAAAACTAAGCACTGCCTTTTCCCATCTTTTCTTGAATCTTATTGGCTATTTGAAATTTTGTAAACAAAGAAAATGGAAAGCTCCGCCTTCTCATCATCTTTTCTTGAATCTTATTTAGCCTGTTAAAATTTTTATAGGTCTGCCAAAAATTAAAAATTCCTGACGCTTTTATTTTATTTTGAAAATGATGTAAAGATTATTTTAAAGCATTTAAAAATATTTTTTGATGAAATACAAATAAAATACAAATTATTTTCATATAATATGTCAAAAATAAATGTTATTTTACACAAAAATAGTTACGATTTTTAGCAAGAATTATTTTATTTATTGCAAAGTCGGGAAAAAATCATAACGTGAAATTATGATTGCTGTTCTTTTATGTCAACCGTAACAAATATTTTTAAAATTAAAAATCAAAATTTATTTTTGAACAAACTTTCGTTTATTTTTATAATGTGAGAAATTACTAATATACTTTTTGAAAAACGAAACTAAAGTGAATATATTTAAAAAACGGTCAATAACTTTTGAAAAATTGATACATTATTTTGTGATAAGCTAATTAAAAGCTTTGAGTGATACCACCTGCAGCGCAATGAACAATTGAACAGTTAAAGGGTTAAACCAGAAGCCCATTTCTATAAGAGATATACCCATATGAGTTTCCTAAAGACATTACCATGCTAAATATAATATTAATTAATAACTTAAGATAAACAAAATTCTATACTTTTGTTCTGCAAAACTTACCATATGCGAGTTCATAATTAGCATTCTGAAAACATGCTAAAATGGAATACTTTAATTAATCTCAGTTTGTAATAAATCTGCATAGTTTATAATATAAATAATAGTGGGTGTAAATCATATCTGGGATTTAAGCAATACTATAATATGCTTTTTAACTCATTCTTGCATTTATTAACTAATTAATTTATTGACTTGCAAACCTAATTCTGACAACAACAATAATAATAAACTAAACATAATAGCTAATGAATCTAGTTAGGTTTTCAGAGTGGACATTTATGTGTTTGTGCTAAAGAGCTAACAATACTTAATTAGGTTAGCCTCTAATAATCTCTCCCTCTCAAATGTTATTCATAGAATCAATCTCCATTCTGAACTAGGCATATCATAACTTAAAATAACATGTCCATATAAAACTAATAAGGTAGACATGACTGCAGATTAAAAGACAGAATAATAAGTGAATAAATTATTATTAACAAGCATTTAGAATAAACATCACATGACTACCTCTCTCTTATGCTTGTGTACCACTGTTGTTAAAACAGGCAAACCTCACTATATATATATATATATATATATATATATATATATATATATATATATATATATATATATATATATATATATATATATATATATAGCCACATACAGCAAGCTAGAGTAATCAATGGATGCCAGAAGGCTTGTGCATAAAATCCACATCTAGTGCCTACTCATCCAATATCCCCAGACTAGTTTCTGGCTTATTGTCCATATGACTATATAGCTAATGGGCTTGGATTGACAACATTAAGGTGTTTTCTAGTTCAAGACTCACAGTTTTGTAGTTAAATGGAGATAAAAAGTGGTCTTGTTAGAGAGTTGCATTAGATTATAAGATCTAGATGCAGTACTCTCAGATCCAAGACTCATCACTGATGAAGGCCATAAACCAGATACTAGTCAGGGGATATTGGATGAGGACTATATAAGCTAATGGGCTTGGATTGAAAACATTAAGGTGTTTTCAGTTCAAGAGTCACAGTTTTGTAGTTAAATGGAGATAAAAGGTGGTCTTGTTGGAGGGTTGCATTAGATCATAAGATCTAGATGCAGTACTCTCAGATTCAAGGCTCATCACTTATGAAGGCCATAAACCAGATACTAGTCTGGGGATATTGGATGAGTGGGTACTAGATGGCAATTTTATGCACAAGCCTTCTGGCATCCATTGATTAATCTAGCCTGCTGTGTGTGGCATATATATATATATATATATATATATATATATATATATATATATATATATATATATATATATATATATATATATATATATATATATATATATATATATATATATATTAAGGCTGCTGTAGCTAATCACTGTCATATTCAGCTGTGCTTGTGTAATGTATTCTGGGTAGTTTAAATGGTCTTCTCCCATTTCTCCATTTCCACAGACTGATCTCTTGAAAGTACTTCCAGCAAAAAAAGAGCCTTAACCACTAAACTCCATTTTCTAGTCAGTCATAGGTGACTGGCAGGAAATTACACATCAACATTATAAAATGAACAATGTGATCCAAGTGAATCCCCTCCTGAAAAATTAACCTGAGAACTCAGTAATTTGAGTATCCTGTTTACAACTTTTACAAAATTTTTTCAATAATTAAAAATTCATAAAAATGACATCTTTGGTCATTTCTTGATGAAAACAATAATGGTCAAAGAAATCACTCCTTGTTCTTAGTTTTCATTTTTAAAAAGACATTAAAGTTTTGACTTTCCAGTTTGATTAATTACATGCAGATGGTTTTCTAAGAATTACAACTTTTTTATAAAAAGAGATACCTTTTTTTTAAAAAAGAGTTTAAGTCTGTAAACATTTTAGTTTATATGTGTGTGGGGGACCACCACAGGAATTGAAATTTATATATGAATGCCTTTAAATAAAGTTTTCAACTAAAAATAAAGCAAATTTAAATTAATTTAAAAAGAAATTTCAGACGTGTGCTCTTCCGATCTGATAAACAGAGCAAAACTCTCCATACAGTATTGCCACCTGTGCTAAACAGAGTAATCAATGAATGCCAGAAGGCTTGTGCATAAAATCCCTATCTAATGCCTACTCATCCAATATCCCCAGACTAGTTTCTGGCTTGTGGCCTTCGTCAGTGAGAAGCTTTGGATCTGAGAGCACTGCATCTAGATCTTAGGATCTAATGCAACCCTCTAGCAACCACCTTTTATCTCTACTTAACTACAAAACTATGAGAATGAAATTGAAAACACAAAAAATATTTTCAATCTAAGCTCAATAGCTTATATAGTCATATGGGTCTGAACTCAGTTCAGCACCCATACATTTTGGTGTCTTTGGCTCTTTTACAACCATAGCCACCACTATCCTATTAGGCAGGATTGGTGTTAAACCATTAAGCATCACATGATCAAATTCCCTATACTAGCATATTAATTGTTGATAAACAGAGCAAAAACTTTCTATACAGTATTGCCACCTGTGCTAAACAGAGTAATCAATGGATGCCAGAAGGCTTGTGCATAAAATCCCCATCTAATGCCTACTCATCCAATATCCCCAGACTAGTTTCTGGCTTGTGGCCTTCGTCAGTGAGAAGCTTTGGATCTGAGAGCACTGCATCTAGATCTTAGGATCTAATGCAACCCTCTAGCAACCACCTTTTATCTCTACTTAACTACAAAACTATGAGAATGAAATTGAAAACACAAAAAATATTTTCAATCTAAGCTCAATAGCTTATATAGTCATATGGGTCTGAACTCAGTTCAGCACCCATACATTTTGGTGTCTTTGGCTCTTTTACAACCATAGCCACCACTATCCTATTAGGCAGGATTGGTGTTAAACCATTAAGCATCACATGATCAAATTCCCTATACTAGCATATTAATTGTTGATAAACAGAGCAAAAAACTTTCTATACAGTATTGCCACCTGTGCTAAACAGAGTAATCAATGGATGCCAGAAGGCTTGTGCATAAAATTCCCATCTAATGCCTACTCATCCAATATCCCCAGACTAGTTTCTGGCTTGTGGCCTTCGTCAGTGAGGAGCTTTGGATCTGAGAGCACTGCATCTAGATCTTAGGATCTAATGCAACCCTCTAGTAACCACCTTTTATCTCTACTTAACTACAAAACTATGAGAATGAAATTGAAAACACAAAAAATATTTTCAATCTAAGCTCAATAGCTTATATAGTCATATGGGTCTGAACTCCGTTCAGCACCCATACATTTTGGTGTCTTTGGCTCTTTTACAACCATAGCCACCATTATCCTATTAGCCAGGATTGGTGTTAAACCATTAAGCATCACATGATCACATTTCCTATACTAGCACCTTAATTGTAGATAAACAGAGCAAAACTCTCCATACAGTATTGCCACCTGTTTATCAACAATTAATGTGCTAGTATAGGAAATGTGATCATGTGATGCTTAATGGTTTAACACCAATCCTGCCTAATAGGATAGTGGTGGCTATGGTTGTAAAAGAGCCAAAGACACCAAAATGTATGGGTGCTGAACTGAGTTCAGACCCATATGACTATATAAGCTATTGAGCTTGGATTGAAAATATTTTTTGTGTTTTCAATTTCATTCTCATAGTTTTGTAGTTAAGTAGAGATAAAAGGTGGTTGCTAGAGGGTTGCATTAGATCCTAAGATCTAGATGCAGTGCTCTCAGATCCAAAGCCCCTCACTGATGAAGGCCACAAGGAAGAAACTAGTCTGGGGATATTGGATGAGTAGGCATTAGATGGGGATTTTATGCACAAGCCTTCTGGCATTTATTGATTACTCTGTTTAGCACAGGTGGCAATACTCTATGGAGAGTTTTGCTCTGTTTATCAACAATTAATGTGCTAGTATAGGAAATGTGATCATGTGATGCTTAATGCTTTTAAATCTATTGCATTATGGGTTCCTTTGCATATATATATGTAGTTAATCACACCTATATAACAATGTTCACACAATTTAATTTAATTTATACAATTTTATTAATTTTAAATTTATAACTGTGTATCCATTATACACATACAAATATTAACATGATTATTGTATGTGCACACATCTACAAATATTCATACATACATGTAAATATACACTATTACAATTAAATAAATCCTTAGAAGCTTATATATGTGGACTGGGATGAGTTTAAACTAGGGAAAATATAGTATTATGGAACATATTAGGTAAAATAGGATGATGGATAAATAATACCATTTCAATATCAACTTTTTAAATGTCAAAGCATCTAATATATTTTATAGATTTTAGTCTATTTATTGAACTGTACATCTCACATATATCAAATGTACAAATACTAACATTATCATTAATATCAATATTATGAATTTTATTTACAAAATGCAACAACAAATTTTTTCAAAACCCAAAAAATTTTTAATAAATGATTCTATATATGTACTACTTTCCTAATAAAATGATCCACCAAAATCAAACATTAATTTTAAAGGTTTATCTTGTTTATGTAGTTTAATATTCAAAAATATCCTTGGACAAACTGCAGCAGAGGGATAAGATGATAATATGTAGGACCATCTATATATTTATTCTTTTTAGGTTTTTTAAAAATATCAACATTAAACTTTAAACTCAAATTTTCAATATTTATTTTTTCAACCACTTTAAATTTAAGGTTTTCTATTTGAATTGAAGCTTTATCGTAGTTATCAAATATTGACATAATACACATTCTCATACCTTTATCTTCTTTTAGACAAACAAGATCATTATCATGAATAAACTTTTTAATTCTATGCAGTTGCAAATTCCAATTGTAATTACGGTACATTTTTAAATTTCTTAATGTTAACTTTATTACTAATTCATTTGATGTATCAGAAGAACATTTAATTATAATAAAAGAATGTTCTACAACAAATGTTAACTCTAAATTAATACAAGTTCACATACCACCAAAATATTTAGAACCATAATTTAACATATACTTTTGTTGAAAATCTATATTCATGTTAGTAATATAGTAAACTTATTTAAATTTTTATTGTATAGAAAAGTAATTTTTGATCAACTTTTTTATAATTTTTATAGTAATTACTAAAATAATATTTAAAATGACTTTTATAATCAAACCATTCACCAAGTATCATGGATATTAATAAAATAATTTAAACACTTTAAATATGTACATTGACAGAATACCAAATGTTTGCACTGATAAATGATATTCCATAAAATAATCATTTTAATCTCTTGTATTTTATCATTTCGCATATTACATTCTTTATTTATTTTAATATTGCTACAGTTTGGGAAAATATAACACAGTTTACAATTATATAAAAAAAACTGCAATCTATATTTTAGACATATTATCATCATAGACACTTTTGTTCATTTTTGCAAAATCCAAATTTGATTTAACATATTGAAATTTATATCCCAAAGTAAATGCATGTAAATAAAACATTTAACAGCAATATCATCATAGGTTAAAGAGGTGAATCATTTCCTTGAGCCTATCCAGGATATTAAATTGACGAAGAATGATATTTTGGTAAGTTTTGATATTGTTTCACTTTTTACTAGTGCACCTATAAATGAAGCTATTTAATTTTTTTTTAAAAAAAAATCAATTACTTATTTTTGCTGTGGTTTTGATTGAACACTGCTTATCGAATACATCCCTTTGTTTTTGATGGGCAGATGTTTAAACAAACATCAGATCTAGCTATGGGCTAACCAATATCTTCAGCATTAGCTTTTATTTTTATGGAGAATTTAGAAAATAATTTTTTTTTATTTCAGAAGTTAAAAAAAAACATCTATAACACTGAGGTATGTTGATGATACCTTTGTTCTTTGGCCTCGTGGTAAGCATGCTCTTGATGAGTTATTTGTTTATTTTGTAAACTTCTCACAACAATATCAAATTTACTGTGAAAATAGAAAATAATAACCAAGTACATTTTGTAGATATTTTAACTGAAACAAGAGAAGATAAATTCTTTATATATATATATATGACATGTTTATTTCATGTTTAAAGAGGTTTATTTAAACTTCATTAAATCAATATTTCAGATTCTGTAGTCAAGTTGCAATCTTTAAGTGTCCATATACATTCAATGGACCATTAGTAAGAATGAATTTCCATTCTTGCTATTAAAAGGTGAGAAGGTTACCTTGACAGCATATAAAGACACACTGGGAAGTTTCTACATTTTTCTTCCTTTCACCATCCTGCACAATTATTTTCAATGGCATAACTATTTTGAGATAGAACAAAGAGACTTTTTATGATATCCATTTTCTCAATGGCATTTCTGGTACTAATAAAATATTTCCTGATAATGGTTTTAATTACAACATTATTAAAAAGAAAAAAAAATATTTTGATACATCAGAAATTAAGATAAATTTGTCATATATAAAAGGAGTAACTGATAAAATTAGTAAAATTCTAAAGAAAAAAGTCAATGAAATATTTCAACTTTCTAAAGATTAAATTTGTTTGGAGTGTCATGGCGTATATGAAATTCCATGTAGGGTTTGTTCATATGCATATACTGCACATACTTATCGTAGAATAAATAATAGAAAGGAAGAACACATTTTGGAAGACAGAGAAAAATCCAATTCATCAGCTATTTATTCTTATACAAAAATAACTAATGATTGTAAGACAAAGTCAATTGTAAAACATATCAACCAATAGAATTTAAATACAAGAAGAAAGAAAGAAGATAAAAGTGATTTTAAATCTCACACGCATTCCTATGATTTGAGAAAGAGGGCGCTCTGAGGAACATATTTGATATTGTACTGAAATGTCAGCTATTTAGCTATTTTACTACATGGAAGTTCCTGAAAATAATAATAATATGAAATCATCATTTATCCATGAAAATATTAAAATTAACATATATATATATTAATCTTTACTGGAAAGATTTGTTTACAGAATGAAGGTATTTTGAATGAATGTGTGTGAAGAAAATTAAAGCCGTTTGCAATGTTCATTTTTTAATCAATTGTAAAAGAAATAGATTTTTCCTAGCTGTTGTAAACTTTCCTTTCATACATATAAGTAGAAAATTGTTGTAGGTTTAATGAGGGACATTTTGATATATTAACTGCTTTTATGACAAATATAAGAAAAAAGTTAGATTTTTTAGATAAAAAATTGTTACAAGTCATGCGTTGTTAGCCAGAGCCCAGCGCATGCAGCCTTGCAAGCAAGCAGTTACTTGCAGACAGTTGTCGCAGGTTCGCTTCCCGGACGATGCTTTGACATATGGAAGGAAAAAACTGTTACAACTCCGCCTATCATTAAGTAATACTTTTCATCCAACGTCAGGGTCAATTTGTGATAAGATCGTTGATTTTAGAGTGACTAAAGAAAATGATATATGAAGGCAAACAAATACATTTAACAAACTAATTAAAATGAAACAGCAAATGCTAACATTGTCTTTGTCTGAATGAGAAAGGGTACATGCTGTAAAGAAATTATCAGATAGAAAATTATCAGATACTGAAATGAAATTTCTAAATAAAGGTTTTAATTTTGCGATTACACCAACAAAATAACATTTTAAAAACATTATTTGCAGAGTGGAAAATAGTTTATTAAAAATACTTTGTGGAGAAGCACATATAGTGAGGAGAAAAATATATGCGATATTTTACATAAAGCAAAACCACCAAAAATTAATTTATCAATTAATGAAAGAAGAGTTTTCTTTGCATTAAAAAATGACAAATCTATTACTATCCTTCCAGCAGATAATGGTTATACTACAGTAATTTGAAATCAGGCTGATTATTATATAAAAAACACATAATTTATTAAATGTTAGTATTTATAAGAAAATTTATATCTTGAAAAGAAAACAAAAACATTAAATTATTCTACTGATCTAGATTTAGAAACGACGATCCAGCTTATTCCCAGGGAAACATATTTTTATCCCAAATTGTATGGTTTACTAAAGATTCATAAACCATATATTCCATTCAGACCGATTGTAAGGGCAGTTCAGCCACGTTTACCAGAAATGTTACCATATGTTAAATATGGTAATCAGTTCTTGAGCATATCAGGGATGGTAAATTGACTAAGAATAATATTTTGGTATATTTTGATATTCTTTCACTTTTTACTAATGTGCCTGTAAATGAAGCTATTCAAGTTTTTTTTTAAAAAAATAATTACCTAATTTTGATGTGGTTACGATTCAACACTACTTATTGAATACACTTTTTCGTTTTTGATGGGAAGATGCATAAACAAACATCAGGTCTAGCTATGGGTTCACAATTTCTCCAGCATTAGCTTCTATTTGTATGGATGCTTTGAAAAATAACATTTTGAATTCAGAAGGTAAAAAAAAAACATCTCTATAGCTGACGTATGTTGATATATTTAGTATTTGGTCTCATGATAAGCATTCTGAATGCCTTTCTTATTTTTTTAAACTCTTTTCATTACAATATAAAACTTACTATGGAAGTAGAAAATAATAACTAATTACCTTTTGTAGATGTTTTAATAAAAAGAAGAGAACATGGTATATATAGAAAACCAACAAACACTCGGAGGTATCTACGTTTTTCTTCTAATTACCATCGTGCACAACTCTTTTCAGTCGCAAATACATTGTTAGATAGAACAAAAAGACTTTCTGATGATAGCCATTTTATAAGGACATTTCTGCTACTAATAATATGCTTCTTGATAATGGTTTTAATTACAACATTATTAATATGGCTTATACATATAAAAAAGAAAAAAAATGATTTTGACACATCAGAAATTAAGACAATTTTGTCATATATAAACAAAGTGATTGATAAAATTGGTAACATTCTAAAGAAAAATAATATTCACACAGTTTACACTACTTTAAAAAAAATCATGAAATATTTCCATTTCCTAAAGAAACAAATTTTTGGAGTGTCATGGTGTATATGAAATTCCACTAGGAAATGTTCGCATACATATATTGGACAAATTAATCGTAAAATAAATATTAAAAAGAAAGAACACATTGTGGCAGTCGGGGAAAAATCCAATTCATCAGCTATTTATTCTCATATAAAATAAACTAATCATAATATCAATTTTGATAAAACAAATATTCTAGCAAAAATTGAACATAATGACCAGAGATTGCTAAGATAATCTATAGAGATTTTTAAAAGACCAAAGAGGATACTCTGAGGACGGTAACTGTTATTGCACTAAAACGTCAGCTATTTAGCTATTTTATTACAGGGAATATCTCGAAAATAATAATAATATGAAATCATCATTTAACCGTATATATATATATATTGAACCACGTGGGAGTAAGATCGTAGTGATTATTTAAATTTAGTAATAATAATAATAATAATAATAATAATAATAATAATAATAATAATAATAATAATAATAATAATAATAATAATAATAATAATAATAATAATAATAATAATAATAATAATAATAATAATAATTTTATTATTATTAAATCTCGATCCACTTCAGCGGCAAGCTTAATATTGCAGCACCCGTACAAATAAGTGGAGAAATCACATACAGAATATTGATAACACCAACAACACTATAATCAGAACCATGCTATACAAAGTATAATCTGTGGCCACATTTCCAGGCTATTGAACTTATCGGCTGCTAAATTCAAACTTCTCTCACCCAAAGCATTTTATTTATTTAGAGATAAGACCGCAGGTGCCAGCTAATCAAAAAATATAATTAGCTTACCTTGATACAGGTAACCACATTTAGCACTTGTCTTAACCCTTTTCTAGCTCTTTTCTTTATTTATAGAAATGTAAATTATAATAAGCCACTTAAGGATTGATCTTAATTACGAATGGTCTATGGTAGTATACTTTATAAGAGAGATGACTAAATGTAGAAAATAAATAATTATTTTTTACATTTCTAATAAAAAATATTACTAAAAATTATTGTAACGCATATTATACATTTGAGTGTATTTTCTCATTCAGATTTATTAAAAAAATTCAAAAATAACTCACTACTGTATCCTTATATTTAAATAAAATCATTAACAAAATGTCTGATATTCATTGCAAATAAATTTTGCTCTGGGAATTGTATCATTTTTTTCAATAACTTTTTCTATTGTAACATAATAACAGTCCCTGTGCTAAGTAAATGTCATCATCTCTAATCGTTTTAATGTTTTGAAATCAGTATCATCTTTATAAATATTGATAAATTTTATAAAAGTTTTAACAAAACATTTAGAAAATGTATTATTATATAAAATATTGTACATATAACCTTAAAATGATAATAACGGATCATATAAAATGTATGAAGTTCTTTATAATTTTTATGATTACTTTTAATAAACATAGTTAGACATTAAACCTATTGCTAAATTTAATAAATATACAAATTCTAATGTTTTTCCATATTTCACACTCTCATAAAACTACAGAAAAGACAAGAAAACATTTACTGTTGGCATGTTGACAACATATTAATTTTACAAATTTAATATTTTTTTCTTCTTTATTTACAGTTTGTTTCTCTATAGCATATTGATACAGTATAATTCATGACTTCCTACTACTTCTGTAGCACTTTGTAATAATTGTTCTAAATTCAAAACCCTTTCCAAAATCACTGTTATTTTCAAAGTTAATACAATGTAAATTCTGGTTCTCAGTAGCAATATTATCAATTTTTTAACAACATTCCTTGTAGCGATTATTAAACTAAGTAAGATGAAACCATAACATGTAGTAATAAAGATTACAAAAATGACTATTAAAATTTTTATTAGTCAATCATTAGATTAGTCAATATTCCTAACATTTTTGTAATTTAATTTTCACAATACCACTCTCAAGCAAAATAAGTATTGGTTACTATCCTATCAGCTTCTAACACATTGTAGATGGATGTACTTATAATCATATGACCAAGGATATGTAAAATAAATGTATAATCCGAAGATGCACATTTCCTACTGAATGAGCACTCATCAGTTGGCACAAACCCCATATTCTATGACACATATTTTTATCGTTATATATTTCAAAGTATTACAATTTAATTGATCATGTCAAACTTGCTGCCCTTAACTGATGAGTGCTTCATCAGCATCAAATATGCACATTAGGGTTTATACATGTTTTCCACATAACATTGATCATATGTTTATTGTTACATCCATCAACAAGAGGGTAAAAGCGCGTGTAAACCAGTTACTACCTAGCAGTATGTGTGGTGTTGTGAAAATTGAATTGCAGAAATATTTTTATTTATTGGTTAATGTTCCATAAAATGGGTTGTGTCAGTATTGGGACAGCAGCATGCTTGATACATAACAATTAAACTGTAGTTGTTTGCTATCTGTATATATTGACTAATGAGAACTATATGTCGTTGAGGTTGCTGTCTGTTCCAACTGATGAGTGTTAATTCAGCACAAATGGTACACCTTGAGATTCATACATCTTTTTTACATGTATTTTGTCATAAATTTAAATTTGCATCTGTCAACAAAGTATAATATGCAGATAGAAACCATTGTCTTTCTTGCGTGATAGTGGTATAGTCAAAATTACACTACAGAAATATTATACATAAACGAATACTTTCACGGCTTCAGGGTACATTAAATAAAATATTTTATAAAAAATACATATTTACGGCAATATTTCTTTCCTTTCTAAAACTCCGAGGCAAATCAACTAATGGAACTATATATCATGAATAAATGTAACTACATAGTCTGCAATTCAGTATAATTCAAATAGAGAAATTCATTACAGTTTATAGCATAAGTATTTTTAGTTCATAGGTATTAACTATAATCGCATATCTTTTTAATAAATAGAAATTTATAACTATGAATTTCTAGCAACCATATGAATACTTCTCAACATTCATACTTTTTGTAAATATTAATAGTTCAATGGTAAATAACTGAATTAAAACGCTTGACGACATTTTTGTAAAATGAGGTTGTACTAACAAAATTAACTGCATATTTTACCCTTTGAGACCGAAAACCGCTTTTTTACGCATTAAAAAAAGTTAACAATTTCGACCGCAATAGCGTGCAAACCGTATACGTCACAGTTACGCTTTTTTTTTCTCTCCGCCATTTTTCTATCTTTTTGTACGTCTAAAAATTTTTTCTGTGCGATGAAAATTAGATTTTTTATAGCAATTTTTGTAAAGTACATTATTAAAATTTTGTAAATTTTTTTATGTTTCTAGATTTTATCATTGGATAAAAAAAATATACGGAGAAAACAATTATTTTCGCCGCTGAACGTAATTATCATTCTAACGAACTTTTCTGTTGATGTGTTTGATTTTGAGGTTTCGTATTCCCCATTACCCGTAAGTATTCATCATCATCTGATATATAATAATTGCTTGTAATTCCTTTGGGTTATTTATTTTATTTTATTTACTGTTTTTATACATTTCATTGTAGATAAGTTTTTATTCATTTTATAGCATACTTTGCTATTATGGTTTGCTATGTAATAATGCATAATTTAGCTCACCCTTACCCTCATGATATTCCAATAATATAGTAATTATTTTTTACATGCATAACTTAGAATTTACTACGTTTTTATTCATTTCATTGTAGATAACTTTTTATTCATTTTATAGCATACTTTGCAGATAAGTTTTTATTCATTTTATAGCATACTTTGCTATTATGATTTGCTATGTAATAATGCATAATTTAGCTCACCCTTACCCTCATGATATTCCAATAATATAGTAATTATTTTTTACATGCATAACTTAGAATTTACTACGTTTTTATTCATTTCATTGTAGATAACTTTTTATTCATTTTATAGCATACTTTGCAGATAACTTTTTATTCATTTTATAGCATACTTTGCTATTATGGTTTGCTATGTAATAATGCATAATTTAGCTCACCCTTACCCTCATGATATTCCAATAATGTAGTAATTATTTTTTACATGCATAACTTAGAATTTACTACATTTTTATTCGTTTCATTATAGATAACTTTTTATTCATTTGAGAGCATACTTTACTATCATGGTTTCCTATGTAATAATGCATAATTTAGCCCATGATTTTTCAATAATATAGTAATTATTTTTTATCCCCATAACTTACACTTTACTAAAGTTACTACTGTTATTTTTTTTTTTTGATCCACACTAAAACCTTGCATTTCTAATCCACACAAAACCTTGCATTTCTAATAGATATCCTGCATAGAGGGCCTAGAAAAACAACTGCTTGCAAGAATAGAACATACAGGGTGTCAAGCAGAAAAACGAAATTGAAATGGCCACCTTTTGCCACATTACACCAACAATCTGTAACTCAGGTAGGTCATGTTATATATTATTTTTTTCTGCATTTTATGACGAATGTGATGAAGCTGTCTATGAAATTGTCATTTTAGGCTATACCTTTCAAAATTGAGAGTTTGTGAACCAATGTAAAAATAAAGATTTTAAAAATGTGAAAAATATCTTTTTTTTTTAATTATTTTTTGTGGTAATGACTACTTTATCAGCTTTATAACATTCTTTCATATTTGCACTTTATAAAAATGTATATATATATATTTATTTATTGTAATAAATTAGACATTTTATTTAAAATTGTAGGTCCTGTAATTTTTTTTGGGAATTAAAAATGGCCGTTCAGGTCTCTATGGGTTTAAATAAGAATGTCCTTTGTATATTATTTTAAACAATTCTTCAGAAATTAAAAAAAAAATCATGGTGTGTTTAATAAAATTATTTTGGGCTACATACGTAAAGTCAATATGTAATAGATATAGTCTGCAGAAAATGTCATATTGTAAAACTTAAAGTAATTAAATAGAATAAAATTAATGTTAAATTATTTTCAATGTATTCCCCTCAGTTTATTCCAATGCTTAAACATTATTCATTATAAAATACATTTTACGTAATCTATGACAAATAGATCTCTCCGGAAAAGAAGTTGGTGATTTAGCATCATATTAATATTGTGTCTGGAATTGTTTGTATGTCTTTTAAAATATAATAATAAATTTAAACAATATTTTCTAATAGAGTTAAAATTGCACAGTATAGTATTTCCAAAATTAACATATAATGAAATCAATAATAATTGTTAAAGATGTTCAGACACGAGGAAAAGCGTAGAAGTAATAATAATGTAAATTATGTAAGAATTCGTGCGAAAGATATTGAAATTTTTCTTGTAAAACGTAGGAATAAGAATATGTGCATGCCTATTTTATTTCATTTTTTACAATAAAAACGGCTATCGGTTTTGAATTTTGCAAAACATGAACTTTATTCGTAAGCATTTTTCTGTAGCCTAATTTTTATTGCGTGCATACTGAAGTAAAAAAATTGCTACAAAGATGTAATTATGAGTGTGGTTCATTTTAATCTTCTTATGACTAAGTGGAATAAGAGTTTAGGGATATTAATTTGTAAAATTACTTCATATTTTTCTAAAATATGATGAGGTTTATTTATATATTTTTTTAAAATGTGAAGTAATATTTTTTATAATCTTTTGCATATCTATTTATTGATCAAAATATTAAACTATGTATATGTGTCAATATTTAGTTATCTGCATATTTACTTAAAAATAACTTACTGCCCACCAATGTGTTTTTCTGCTTGTTCATCTATCTATCTATCTATCTATCTATCTATCTATCTATCTATCTATCTATCTATCTATCTATCTATCTATCTATCTATCTATCTATCTATCTATCTATCTATCTATCTATCTATCTATCTATCTATCTATCTATCTATCTATCTATCTATCTATCTATCTCTGTGTATGTCTGTCTGTCTATCTATCTATCTATCTATCTATCTATCTATCTATCTATCTATCTATCTATCTATCTATCTATCTATCTATCTATCTATTTATCTATCTATCTATCTATCTATCTATTTATCTATCTATCTATCTGTCTCTATGTCTATTTATCTATCTATCTATCTATCTATCTATCTATCTATCTATCTATCTATCTATCTATCTATCTATCTATCTATCTATCTATCTATCTATCTATCTATCTATCTATCTATCTATCTATCTATCTCTGTGTATGTCTGTCTGTCTGTCTATCTATCTATCTATCTATCTATCTATCTATCTATCTATTTATCTATCTATCTATCTATCTATCTATCTATCTGTCTGTCTGTCTGTCTGTCTGTCTGTCTATCTACCTACCTACCTACCTACCTACCTACCTACCGACCGACCGACCGACCGACCGATCTACCTACCTACCTACCTACCTACCTACCTACCTACCTACCTACCTACCTACCTACCTATCTATCTATCTATCTATCTATCTATCTATCTATCTATCTATCTATCTATCTATCTATCTATCTATCTATCTATCTATCTATCTATCTATCTATCTATCTATCTATCTATCTATCTATCTATCTATCTATCTATCTATCTATCTATTCTGTAAATAAGTGTATATTATAATATCTTAATAATCTTTTTATGACAAAAATTTATGATGGAAATTAATAATTAGACAAAGGTCTTATATGGATTATTTAAGCGTTTTAAACATTCAAAGTTGTTGTTTTCTAAATCATTTGGATTTATTAATGTACGCAATTATACAAAAAGCATATTATATAGTTACATTTTTAACAATTGAAATTACATATGTGTTTATATATGTAGTGAAAGTAAAGTTTTATTTGAGTTATACAGTGTATTATTCTGCTTTATTTCCCAACGTTTCAATAAAATAACTTTGTCTTGTCAAACTTAAGATCTTAGTAAAGAATTATTATGTTTTAAATAATAAAGACAATGAACGTGATATACAGAACAATCATTTTTACATAAAAGGAGTGACCAAATTTTACACATTGGGAACGACGTTTCTGGTGAAAATATAGGCTTTTAAAGTCCTCACAAATATGTTGGCTTTTAGAAGATACTTACAAACTAATGATATTTTTTCCATAAGATTACTTCATTTCCATCTAGTATTACAATTTGTCCATATCGCTTTATTAAATTGTCTATAAATAATTATATTTAATTTCTAAAGCTGGTCCTGTATTTAAAAAAAAAAAATCAAAAAAATATAAAGAAAACAGCAAATTATTTTTTAGAATTGTATTAAAATAAATTAAATGCAAATCTTACAAAAAAATTACTAAGTATTGTGTGTGTATATATATATATAAACAAAAAAAGGCTTATAAATCCAAGAAATAATATTATATTTCAACCAGAGGACTGGTGTAATTTTTGATTATCGCCATTTTACTGTGTATTTTTTACTTTCTGATGAAAACCAGTTCTCTGGTTGAAATATAATATTATTTCTTGGATTTATAAGTCTGTTTTTGTTTTTATATGTATTTCCTTTAGTTATATATATATATATGATCACTAGATGGAGCTTTACCCTTAGCTGCTAACAAGCTTTTTTTACATAAACGCCGAGAGAGTGTCTAGTCTTACAACTCTTCGCTGACCTGAGCCAAATAGCTCAAAACTATCGTTTTGTGGTGATGGCAATGGAACAGATATTGAATTCTACCTCTCTCAGCATTTATGTAAAGAAATCATGTTAGGAGCTATTGATAAAGCTCCATCTAGTGATCATAAAAGGCAAGCTAAAAGCAAGTTACAAAATTTATAACTTGTTTTGTTTATTAGCTTTAGGCACTATTTCGCTTTTTGCTTATTATTTCTAAATAATACATGGGCAATTTAAAAATATTGCAGTTTGTAATGTTAATTTACTATTTATTAGTCTGCATTATAGTGACATGTTTATTTCATGTTCTTCAATGTATCAATATTTCATACTCTGTAGTCAACTTGCAATCTTTAAGTGTCCATATATATTCAATGGACCATTAGTAACAATTGATTTCCATTCTTGCTATTAAAAGGTGTGAAGGTTGCCTTGAAAGCAGTGAGAGATATTGATTACTATATTTTACTGTGAATGTTTAGGTGGGTACTGGTTGGAATCTAATTATATCATTATCCGAGGTTAGCTTTAGGCACTATTTCGCTTATTATTTCTAAATAATACATGGGCAATTTAAAAGTATTGCAGTTTGTAATGTTAATTGACTATTTATTAGTCTGTGTTACAGTGGCATGTTTATTTCATGTTTAAAGAGGTTTATTTAAACTTCAATGTATCAATACTTCATACTCTGTAGTCAAGTTGCAATCTTTAAGTGTCCATATATATTCAATGGACCATAAGTAAGAATGGATTTCCATTCTTGCTATTAAAAGGTGTGAAGGTTGCCTTGACAGCAGTGAGAGATATTGATTACTATATTTTACTGTGAATGTTTAGGTGGTTACTGGTTGGAATCTAATTTATATATATATATATATATATATATATATATATATATATATATATATATATATATATATATATATATATATATATATATATATATATATATATATATAATAACAAGGCTGGGTTCAATCCCTGTTCTAAGGCATAGTATGATATAAGCGAGCATATATATATATATATATATATATATACACACTTGATCAAAAGTGCTAAGTTAAATTTTTTTTTGTTATATATGTGTGTGTGAATATATTTTAAATGGGTTAATGAAAATAGATTGAGACACAAGAGGAATGGGGGTTATGTGGTTTGTGCTTTTGTATTTTGTTTAGAAGTGCATGTATTTGTATTACTGCATGGGTGAATGAGTGTAATAAATTCATAAAAAGAAGAAAATTTACATGGCCAAGCTTTAATTCCAAGATGGACGATGGTGGACAGAATTTCCAAAAAGATATGTTAATTGCAAGAAAGGTATAGATTGCTATGTTGATGAATAAAAATATTTTAATTAAGAAGGAAATTATTTCAAGATGGAAGATGGAGCATAGAATTGTTAAAAAAGGATAAGTTAAATGCCAGGAAAGAATCAAAAAACTTATAGATCACTATCGTAATAGATAAAAACTATTTTTAATTAAAAAACGAAAAATTGCTGAAAGGTTTTGTTTGTCCACACCACGTAAAAAAATCAATTAAATTTATATATATATATTCACCAACCATGAACAGGATGGGGAAAAGGACAAGAATGGACCAGGCTCTGCCAGCCATCCTGCAGAGGTATTGTGGTTGCTATCCATATTGTACCAGTCGAAAAATGCACCACCTAAACTGCAAGTTGGATCCAAACTCAGCTGAACCAAACTGAGTTCAAACCCAACTCACCCGCTCAGATTAGTAGAAATCGACAGCACAGTGCTATGCACCAAGAAACTAGCTCAATGGTTGGTGAGTATCAGAGACCCCTGAAATGACATTAATATCTGATAATAAACTGACTAAAAATAATTTTAAATCGAATCATATGTATATGTTCGGGTTGCCAACACAGACAGTGAGCATTAACGTTAAAATAATTATAAAAGAATTAAGAACGAAGAAGCCAAGTGTGTTTAGAAAAGATTTAATAATAATAATTTGTTTTGTTTGAATTTTAAATAATGATTATATCAATCACCTCTAGCCTTTAATATAGTTTAGAATTATAATAATAATAAGGATGGCATTCCTTATCATATGCCAACAAGTATTACACAATATTTGAATTCTATGTCTATGCCCCCAACAAGAAAATAAAGGCAGATAAAGGTATTCATTAGTAAAGGAAATTATTACTCTAATTTTATTACAACAGAATGTGAGATTTATTTTCACATTCGGAAATCCCTTCATGAAGAGCAAGATACGTATTTTAGGGCATAACTTTAATCTTTGTTAAAAACCTTATTTACTGAGAATATAACTGAGAATTTGTTTGACTTTAATTGAAATCACTTCATCATAAATTACCAGCATCAGAGCGGGCTTTTCTGGAACAGAGAGGCAATGGTGCTGACGAATTATGAGCTATAAAGTGAAATTGAAAGACGATAGCTAGTCGATAATTGAAGTCCTATGGCGGCTTGCATCTGACAAGTCTTATGCCCTTTGACTAATATGAACGGGAGAGGAAGTGCTTTCTTTCTTGATAATTTAAAATAACAGAAATATTATCACCGACCAGTCTAACGGAGCAGAAGATTGCCCTACGTCAGCAACATTGAAGATGATGACATACTAGTCACCGTTTGAGAACTAAAACCCAATTATAGAATGCTCTACATGACGACTTGATCAAATGAATTAAAGTCAAATGAGCTATAAGTAAAACTATTTTAAAGTATTTGTAAATCATATTAATTATACCCCAATCATCATGCCCTTCCTGAATCTTAATAGAAAATAACACAGTTGAATTAGAATATATTTGATTCCTTTATCAGCCCTTTTGCAATAAAAACATTTTAAGATTATACATGAATAAATAAATATTAGTGAAACGAGAAAATAGTGGTGACATAGATTAGAAACAGAGCTAATAATTTATTATTAGCCAATTATAAAAAATAACACACATTTAATAATTTCTTTTGACTCAATGATTGATAGAACTGTATAAATCTAGTTCTAATGGGCGAGAATTATTATCAGAGTTAATATTATATTTTCTACATAAGGCAAATAGAACAAAGGAGTTTATCGAGTCGAAAGATTATTGGCATATAATTAAAATAACAACATTAATAAATTACACACACACACACACACACACATATATATATATATATATATATATATATATATATATATATATATATATATATATATATATATATATATATATATATATATATATATATATATATATATATATAATAAATGAACTGCCAAGTAAGAAAAGAGAAAGTTTAAAGATTAGAGGTTGAAAGAACTATGATATAAATTTACAGTAGCATGAATAAAAGGTTTTATAAAGATTGTTACATTAAAGAATAAAAGAGCTCTAAAAGGGAGTGTAAAGTAAAGTTCAAAACTGGCCAGAAAGTTTAAGGTTCATTTGGAAACATATTACCCATTTCATCTGGGGCTGTTTCTTAGTTTACATGTCCGAGTTGGTAAAAAAACATAGGCACCATTTGGTCGATTACTTGAACAGCATTTTAATCGCTTTTCATAATTTTAGCAGCATGATTAGTCTGGAAAAGATTCAGCAGCTCCATTGAAGATTTTCAGGGGACTTCAGGAACCAATAGCCAGATTCCTGATGTTTAGCCCCTTACCCAGATCGAAACACTATTTAAGACACACAGAGTTTACTGTACTTCTCTACAACAAAGATGGCTTCCCCTCTCCAAACTTTTCAGAGCTATAAATACTGTCCTCTGATGCCTTCAGGCTAGTGCTTCTTTCATTATCAATGTTTTTAGATTTACTGGTTGTTTTTACATACATTCCTTCGATAAGGCTTTCAAACTCATTAACTTGAATCCATTTTCTAATTAGAAAATGAATTCTTAAAATCAGAAAATGATTTTAATTAGGAAATCTTTATATTTTTTCTAATTCATAAAACTTTAACTATTGTTTTTGGAAAAGGAAAATCTGAAAGCTTATCGAAAGAATGTAGCTTTTAATCACTAAACTTTAACAAATTATTTAAAAATAAAATCAATCATTCCTGACACAATGAAACTTTTAAACAATTATATATATTTAAATATTTATAAATATATACACACAATCCACGCAGTTATAATATATAAATTCATGAATAATTCTATCATGAATTTATTAATAGAATCAATCAATTCAAATCTGAAACTAATTAATTTTAATACGCATTTGTGAAATAAATCACTCTTTATGGAAATTAGCACAGATTGGGACATATAAAGCCCCATTGCATCGGAAATTCAAGGTTAGTACTAGGGTTTGAAGTGATCTTATGGCCAGATGTCATGAAGCTAGGATCAAACTCAGATCTGAGTGCTTCAATATAGGAGTGAAGCCCTTTCTAAACTACAGGTAGAACAACATTCACTGAACGGCATTGATTGTGCCTTATGGAATTAACGGAAATGACCAAAAATCACTTATTCACCATGCCACAACATAAAGCCAGTGAACATTACCATTCATCTGCACCCGGGTGAGAAAAAAAAATCAAGGTAACACAAATAATTTCTTAAATGACAGTCATCTTTTAAATAAGAACTTATTTCTAATAAAAGAATAATGCATAAGGGCTAAAAGAAAACAAAGAAATATTTGAAATAATGTTCAATGTCATTCTATGAATGAATAGACTGGATAATGATTTATTGCATTTACTTTGTATTCGATAATATATATGTTTTGTTATATTTATGAACCTATGCAGAGCATGTGTTTGTGTGCGTGTTATTCAAATATTGGAGCACAAGCCAATACATAATAATGGAATTTTGTTCCTTTCTATTAATAAATATTAAATTTGTGTTTTAATTACAAGTGTGTTCATTCAGTGTTAATTTCTTTAAAACTTAGATCATATTGTAAGACTAGAGAGTAGTATTAAGAACAAAAAAATAGATTCAGGGAATCATTTATGCATTTACGTGTGCACTTGATTTGTTCCCCACCTCTTCCCCATGGTTAACAACCACCACCCCTCAGTGAGCTATCCAGAGGTAGGAGCTCTATCTATTAGAAATTGATACTGATCTCTCCCAGCATAATTCTTATTTACTCATAGATATGATTGGCGCTTGAAGTCAAATTGATGTCCATAAATATGATGGGTGAGTGATAAGAGTACTGGGCAGAATTACTTGTATATATGTATTTGTGTTAAAAAAGGAAACTTAGGTTTTAAATACGTAATAAGCATATACCATATATATATATATATATATATATACGCGATTCACACAACGATTGCAGGCGGTTACAATATATATATATATTACTTAGTAATAGATATACATTGTATTGTTTAGTTTTGGCAAGTTTGTGAAAATATGGCTAGTATAAACTTAAACTATTTTATAAACACTATTCCAAATATAGATCAACAATTGTAAACAACAATATAAATAATATTTTACAAAAATCCTCCATTTCTGTGCCTTGCAAAATCCCTACATTTTCTCTGCTAACATTTTTTACAATAATTAGACATAATGTTCATCATCTTGCTTTGATAACTACTTTCTTTCATAGTTAGGAAAATGTTTTCTTTTCTTTTGAAATCTCGTTGGAGATTCTTTGCTTGCTAAAGGAACTGTTTTAAAACGTTAACAACTTCTTTGTTTTAGACTTAATCCTTTAAAATCTTTGTTTACATTATTTTCCCTTCTCCTGCAAAACAGCAATTAAATATTTCTAAAAAAATTTGCTCTAATGTTGTACAAAAATAATGGAATTCTTTACAGCTTCCTTTAGAGATCAACAATAACAATGTGTAATTTTAAATTTAATTATTTTTAAATGAGAATATTTTTAAATTTTTCCTTTTTTATTTTTATTTACTTTTTATATTCAAATCAGCTCTAAATTTATCATTATAATTTGTCAATTTTTTATCAGCTTCACAGTTGACTTCCAGTAATCTTGTTGTCAACATCTTGGCCACCATGTTATATATATATATATATATATATATATATATATATATATATATATATATATATATATATATATATATATATATATATATATATAAATCGTTGATAAAATATATATAATCTGTGATAGACATTGCATTTAACTTTTGTATGTTAATAAATCATGTGGTCAATTATCTAGGTTATATAAATGCCAAATAGCTTTCACAGAAGGCTCACTTGTTTGTTTTTAACTACATTTCAGATCATCAAAATATCTCCACATATTATTATTATTATTATTATTATTATTATTATTATTATTATTATTATTATTATTATTATTATTATTATTATTATTATTATTATTATTATTATTATTATTATTCACATCTAGTAATATATTGATTTTTGTTACAATTGCAAAACAAATTACATCTGTGCATGGAGACCAATTAAGACATCATTTTAGTACTAAGTCTTTATCATTTCTGCATGCTTTTTTGTTTGTTTTAAAATCTGGTTTTCTATTTAGTTCAGTTTATGCTTGCATTTCTTTAAAGCTGAAAATTGCTGATAGTGAAAGTGTCATCATCTATCATATTGGACTAGTCACAAACCTGATTTTGACAATACAAAAATACTTGCTAATTTGAAAAGATATGATTTAAGAACCATGAGAGAGTCAATTGAAATACTAAATAGACCTACTGGTTTAAATAGGGCTGATAAAACACAACATATTCCAGCTATATGAAAACCTCTCATTTTATCTAATATTAATTTGAAATTAATAGGTTAAAAACTGAGGGAAATAAATATTTTGATAAGCCTCGTATTGTGAATGCTGAACTACTTCAAGTTGAATCTCACTTCTCATCTCGCACTGAGTCACTGTTGTTCTTTCAAAAGTTAACCTTGATAATGGTAATGGTGGTTGCTAGTCCGTCAAATTATCGGATTATATTGCAAAATAATACTTGATTCGTACCCAAAAATATTATATTATCTACATCATATAACCGTGAAAACATTAAATATATATAAATATAATGTTCGTTATTTTAAAAAAAAATATTTTAGAAAAAAATTTAAATAATAAATACACCTATAATTATATATAATATACATTTTTGAAATCTGCAGAGTAATAATTCCATAACCCTCCTCAAGTCACGTTAAATTAAAAAAAAAAAACTAATGGAAACAAACATCAAATCAATTCCAATGAATCCTGCATAATAACATTAGTAGCCTCTCTATTAATTATATTTGTTTAATTTCTATTTATAGAAATTACATCATTAACTTGTCTTTTATTATGGTTTCTTTCTCCCTGAAGATCTTAACACTTTAGAGATCAAACTTAAATTTATATTTACATGTCCTTTCATAATCCAAGCAAACTGAAACAATCATTAAATGATTATTGTTTTTACTTTTCACACGCTTCTACAACAAATCTTGCTTCTATACTGTTTTCTCTACACTGAACTTCAATTCACATATATATAATAACATACATCTACAAAAATGACACACAACATTACTTTTTTTGTCTGATATGAATAACTCTTTGAATTATTCAATAACTTATTAACATTATTTGAAACACAAAATAAAACATTAAACCCATCGTTATACACAAATAAATGTATATCCGTAAAATATTATTTTAACATTCAAATATATCAAATTTATTAAGCGCAAAACAGATAATATTGTAATAATGTAAAAGCTAAAAACTTCAACAGATACATGCTTACGTGACAGCCAATCAGATGGAATAATGACATCACATGGAACTTTCAATTCTCAAGAACAAGTCAGAAGTATAAGAAAAAGATGAATTAAAATAAATGTGAAGGTATTTAAGCTTCACACTCTTAGTTCAAAATGCTTGAGTCTGGCTTATTTATATATAAATTGAGGCATAGATGAAGATGGGTGCCATCTTTTTCTGATAGGTCTGACTTGTATTTGAGAATTGAGAGTTCAATGTGATGTCATTATTCCATCTGATTGGCTGTCACGTAAGCATGTATCTGTTTAAGGTTTTAGCTTTCACGTTTTAACATTCAAAGTATATGGATAAGATGCCCATTTTTTATTATCAATATTCAACTCATTGTAACTAACTTCAAGCAATTCCTCCACAAATATATTAATATGTTTTTTTTTTAATGTTACTTTGGTAACAGTAAAATTTTTCATTACAAAATAATAAAAAAAACGTGTAGAACTTATCATCTTATGCATAATTGGTGTTTTTATTTACAATTTCTTTATCCCCCCTTTTGAAATCGTTTGATCATTAATTTATAAATTAACTCATTAATAACTTTTATAATAAATAAATGCAAAGACTTATTCCTTTCATTTGTTCTTCAGTAATCCATTTTAAGTCATTCAATTTATTTAATTCCTATATAAGCAAATTTATAGTATTAGTATGACCACAAACAAAAACATGTCTCACCTTCAAAAAACTCAACAATGTTATCATCCAAATTTTGTAGAGAATCAATAACAAATTTTATCCCAGAAACACATTTATTGTTTAAACTATGATTTAATTGATAGAGTGGATTCATAAGGGAATGCACATTAAAAACAAAAGGTGTTTGTAAAAATGCGATAAAATTTGTTATTGAGTCTTTAGAATATTTTATAACATTGTTGTGGCTTGTGAAAACAGATATTATAAAATGATTAAATATTGATCTACGGATCTTCCAGTTGTTGCACATGTTTTCAATTTAGTTTTGTCTACATATGAGAATAACATTTTAGATGTGTGTACTGTTATAAATATTAAAATTTACAAAAACCATGTGAATGATGTTTTTGTTCATAAATTTGCATTTAGGAAGTTAAATAATTAGAATGGCTTGAATTGAACTATTGGAAAACAATAAAAGTTTTAAAGAATTGGATTTATTTATTACAAGAGATAATCAAACTACTACAAAATTCGAGGTACCACATAAGATTGCAAGTTTTAAATCTATTTTGTTTCGTAATAAAAAATAATGTAATTACCAAAGTGATAAATTAAAAAAATATATATTGAGATAATTGACAAGGAGGTTCTTGAAGTTGCTTATAAGATAGAACAGATGAATAATACTTTATATTTATTTAAAAAGAAGCATACTGAATTAAAGGGGTTGCAGATTGATAATAAGAATGGGGTATCTATTCAATATAATTCAAATACTCTCTCTCTCTCTCTCTCTCTCTCTCTATATATATATATATATATATATATATATATATATATATATATATATATATATATATATATATATGAATAATACTTTATATTTATTTAAAAAGAAGCATACTGAATTAAAGGGGTTGCAGATTGATAATAAAAATGGGGTATCTATTCAATATAATTCAAATACTCTCTATCTCTCTCTCTCTCACTATATATATTGTACCGGTCGGTTTCATCGGTTCATATAACCAGATCTAGCATCTAGGCAAAAGTACCTCGAGTCCAGTCATGCACAAGATACATAAGTCAGGAACATTCATGAACTCTGCCCCATTTGCCTATTTTCCAGATCTACCAACTTATGAGCAACAATTCCAATGATACTGATCTAATTTATTTTTACCCCGCCAGAGTCACAAAGTCATGACACAAAAAGACTCTTATTTGAACTTTATTCATGTACAAGATATTATGATTAGCGATTTTCGATCATCTAGTAAGTGGAACCTTTTTTTTTATATAACATCAAATTCATTTCTATTCAATAAATGAAACAATGACTTAGACATTTAGGAAGATATAAGATTTATTAAATCAACTTGGAATATATATGATTGCAAACATTATAGGTGTTACAATGTAAATAAAATGGGTGTTTATCTCCTTTGGACGACATTAACCTCCCTTACAATGCTATAAAATGAATGTATTTAATCATCAATAACAAATAATTCATGGCTTTATTCTAATGCGGCTATTTATATGTCAATAATTTATCGATTGAATGGGATACATAAGGTTTTTAATAATAGCGCTAGACTACAGTTACCTAAAGTTCTTTGAATCCACCATTAATAAAACAATAGCACTCATACCAATATTTAAGTTTATTGAGTTGGATGATGAGGATAATTATATTTAATTCATATTTGCATTTGCTATAAAAGAACATGTGTGGGAAGTTAATTTGGGAAATAATAATAATGGCAGAAGTATCGTATCTGAAAGTGTGAATGAAACATATAAAAAAAAATGGCAATCCATTTAGCATAATCATAACAGTACGATTTAGGAGAATTAATAGGTTTTTAATGAGAACAAAATTTGGGAGAGCGTTACATGTATGATGGCAATGGAGTGATCTATTCTAAGACCCAAGAAGATGCTTCAATTCACAGTTAATGAAGGCGACTCTCTGCAAACGTCGGCAGGGTCGGGTCATAAACAACGAAGAATGCGCCTTATTGAATTGCCATAGGCTGGACTTTTGTCAGAGCGAACCCTATGCAATAATCTCATGCTGAAGAAATCCAAAGAGGTTTGCCAAACCTTGTCCTTGGTATTGGAAGTAAAAATGAATGAAGCACAAAGGTATATATATATATAACGAAAGGCCGGTATACATGTAACCCTTGCATTAATATAAATAGATATATTTAACTAAGGACTAAAGAATTATCGCCTATCTTTATTAATAAAAACCCAGCGTACCGGTATGATTTGATTACTGTGTAGATATGGAAGAATTACATTTAATGCTAATATAATATAGCTCATAGAACTAAAGGATCCCCCCCCCTTATGTATTACTTTAAACTACACATAAACTTTCCACAACATATAAATAATATAACTCTTTGGTTTTGAATGCTTTAATAAATAAATACTTTCATATTATTAAATATATATATAAAGTCGGTGGTGGCTATTGATTTCAAGAAAGTAATATTAATTTAATTCATATAAATCTATTTGCAGATTTTAGAAGTTAGCGCTATTATTTAATTAACCAAAAAAAACACATTTGTACGAAAATAGATTTTTACTTAGTTTTGAAAATAACACTGTACAATAATTATCAAATTCTGATTTTATTTCCCCAGACTGGCAGGCACCCACTATACTAAGAATAACAAATTTGTTTTTAAAAAATACTAGATTAATTACCCTCTGAAAAGTAAGGAGGGTTTTTTTTTATTAAAAGAGATAGCATAAGCATTTGCGATTCTGGGGGGAAATTATCGACATATAATTTAGTATCTGAAAGTATAAAATATAATAATGAAAATAAAGTATTGCTGCATAGACGTGAAATTAAAAACTAATAATTATTCCGGAGAGGTTTAATGTAGGAGAGATTACAGCTAAGTTATATATAGAGAGAACAAGGTACAATTAACAAAAAGGTAAGAATTTTACAAATTGATTCATAACTAATATTAAATTTTACAAATGAAAGCTTTACAAAATGTTTAAAGAAATAGATAGGTGAGAGTTAAAATGATTCATGGTAACTTTAAAGGTCTAGCAACATTTGAAATGATTACCTCTGTAAAACATGGTGGTTATTTTGATGATTTCAATTCCCTTGGAGACTAGATCTAGTTTGTCAAGCATAGTTATTCAGGCAGGCAATAAGTTTGTTATTTAACAAATATGCATATAATTATAGTCTATGAGTATCAGGATCCATGGGCACAGATTCCAGGGAAGGCCATCTCGAATGGTGTGAAAGGTGACTTAGATTTACTCAGTACACATTGAAATTAACGAACGCAAAATTCTCTTGGTGACTGCTCTTTTTGACTGTCCTAGTTACTCTCTAAATTAATTTGTAATTATTCCATGCCTTGGTATTTTTGGAATCCCTTTCTGATTGGTCATTGCTAATTGTTATCCAATTCAATTAATATTTAAAAGAATTTGTACATACGATTTACCCATTGTGCCGGAAGATGCCATTGCGAGATAAATTTTCAATTCGAAATTAAATTGATAAAAAAAAATGTTTGTAACAAAAGTAAATCAATTAAGTTTAGTTTCTACTTTTGATTTTAGAAAAACTTTTAATTAATGTTATGTTAGAATATTATACAAGATTACGCTTCTCATCTTTAATTATTTTTGACTAATTACAATCGCATCGTCCATATTGGATTTAAAAGAAAAGTGGAGTTTAAGGGCAAAAATAATTTAAAAACACAATTTTATAAAAATTACATATAACAAACTTTTCCAATAAATATTTGCTCAGCATGTTTGTCTCTACAATATCTATAGATATCTGAGCTGCAATTAATAAATACTTATTATATCTTTTATAGAATAACAAAATGCAGAAAATATAATATATTGATATTATAGCTTGTTATAATTAATCTTCTGTTCCCTATTGTGTATATGTATTCCCTCTTTAAATACTATATTTATTATTTTTATTTTGTGTGTTTAAATTCAGATATTTAGGCATATATCTTTGTTAATAAATATGTTAGTTAATAATACTCAAACAAAAGGATAAAAAATGTGTTAGTGAGTGGAATATATATGCAAGAATAGGGTTTGAATTTAGGTTGGTAGCGGAAGATTTGAAGTGGGCTGTGAAGCGCAATCTGAATCTCAGATTCCACTTCATTTTCCCGGACTTACTATTGCAAAAAAAATGTAAAAAAAATATCTTACTTGTTGTTCCGGTGACAAAAGCACAACCTGGATTGAAAGGAGTACATGATTTATTTATACAAAAAAAATTATCAAACTAATGTGAGCCCCTTTTTTTTTCTTTGCTGATGTATGCTAAAAAAATTTTTTTTGACCTATCTACCACTAAGTGCCAAACTATTACAGTAAACGATATTCATATCTTTCTTCAAGAGTGTGGTTCGAATTCCTTAGCTATCTGTCTGTGATTTATTGTTATCTTACTTTTAATATTTTCCACAATCAGGAGGTTCAAATGGCTTTACGTGTCTTGCGTTGAATGTCCCCTTAATACCGTTTTCTCCTTGTAGAAGGAAAGCATTTTCCCCATACTTTCTTTTGATCTGAAATGGTCCCTGGTATAAGGGTAAAAATTTTTGAAATTCCCTTTTGGTAGTATTGCTAGTTCTTGGAGTCCAGACCCATACCTTATCTCCTTCATGGAAGCTATGGTAGTGTGAATGCCTTCTCCGTATACGTTGTTTGGCCACATGAGCCAAGCATACCTGGGCATCCCTTCGGTCTTGGCTTGGATTGATTCGAGATTCATTCTTAGGTAAAGGGGCTTTAAATAGTTGTGAGCAAGGCTTCCCATAATGAAGACAGTGAGGGACAAATCCTGTTGATTCATTAACAGTGTTGTCTATACACTTGATGATCCCCTCAGTATTATTTACCCATCCTCTATGGTTGGTTGCAAGACAAGAGCGAAACAGTCTGTTAATCTCATGCATGACCTGTTCGCATGGGTTGGATTGTGGATTATGGATAGATGTAAGTTGGTGACTGATGCCCTTCTTTGTTATCCACTGTTTCCATTCTTTGGAAGTAAAGGCTGACCCATGGTCAGATAATATCATCTCAGGTTTTCTGACTTCAGGAAACTGTTGGTTTTGAAGTGCTCGGATCATGCCTTTAGAGTTGGCTGCCTGTACCGGATGAGCCTGGACATACTTGGAAAATATGTCATAAGTCACCAACAGGTATTGGAATTTTCTGAACATTGGTAAGGGATCATAGTGGTCGATGGCTAATAATTTATTAGGACCAGAAGCTAAGATAGGTTTCATTTTACCAGCATAGGATCGATTTGGAGGTTTGCATTGGGCACAAGTGGCGCATTTCCTTAAAGTAGTTAGGATCTGTGCATACATGCCAGGCCAGTAGAATTGATGCCTCACAGCTTCTTCTGTCTTCCGAGGTCCATAATACCCTATAGTTTCATGCACTTGAGATATTATTCAGGTTGTTAATCGACAAGGTACTGATATCCTCGATGAATCCTCTTTGCATTTAGTTCTTATTTGCAGTATTCCATCTTTCAATCTATATTGGCCATGCCATTTAGATTTGTTCTCAGATTGAATATTTGTTTCTTGGATCCGTTTAATAATTGATTTATATTGGGGCTCTAAGTCCTGCCAATAGCGCAAATTTTTCAGTTCTGATTCAATACCTGTTTCTTTTATGGTGGTCATGACCTCTACTGGATGATCGACAACCTCATGGTTGTGAGGGGTTATGGATATGGGGTGCCGGCTCAAAATATCGGCTACGATGTTCTTCGGGCCAGGACAGTAAATAACCTTGTACTGGAATTTCTGTAAGGTAAGGCTCCATCGACTTAGCCTATCATTGTTCAAGAAGCTTTTGTTTAGGAACTCGAGGCAGCGGTGATCTGTAACAATGATAACCTCAGATCCCAGGAGAAATTGTTTAAATTTTTGGCATGCCCAGACAATCGCAAGGGTTTATTGCTCTGTGGTGGTGTAATTAATTTCTGCACCCCTCAAGGTTCGGCTGCTAAAATACAATACCTGGTGTTCACCAGCTGGTCCAATTTGAAATAATATTGCCCCCAAACCCTTTTTACTGCTATCGGTTTGGACATAAAATGGGCGATTAAAATCCAGATGGTGGAGCATCACGGTCTGAAGAAATTTATGTTTTATGTTTTCCATTTTCTTTTCATGGTCCTCTGTCCATTGCCACTTCCGGTCTTTGTGTAATAGGTCAGTTAAGTGGTTTGTCTCCTGGGCAAAGTTGGTATAGAACCAGTGGTAGAAGTTACAAAGGCCAAGGAAGGACCTGACTTGTTTCTGGGTAGTGGGCATGGCAAACCTCTCAATGGCCTCCACCTTTTCAGGGTATACCTTAATCCCTTGGTGGCTAATGATGTGGCCCAAGAACAATAATTCAGTCACAGCGAACTGGCTTTTGTCTATATTAATAGTGATGTTTTCCCTAATGCATTCTTGGAAAAACATGGCCAGATATTTCATGTGCTCATCAAATGTTGTGGATGCTATTACAATGTCATCCACATAACATACCATATGTTGTTGTACTTCTTCTGAGAGTACCCATTTTAGTCATTGCATCAGTCCTGCCCCACTATTGATTAACCCAAATGGGACTCTCTGAATACATGGGTGTGTCCCTGGTATCGGAAAGCAGTATACTTTTGATCACGGGGGTCCAAGGCCATTTGCCAATAGCTAGCAGTAAGGTCTAATGTGGAAAAATAGTGTTTTCCTGCTAGTTGCACAAATACATCTTGGATTGGAGGTGGCACATCTCATTCAGGGATTGTCATGTTATTTAAGTGATGGGCATCGAGGCATAGGCACAGACTCCCATTTTTCTTTTTTACAACGACAAATGGATTATTATAGGGAGATGGGCATCGTTCAATAATGTCCCACTTCAGCATCTGACGTATCTGTTTTTCCACTTCTTCCCTATATTGAAATGGGATTGGGTATGTCTTTGATTGTTTGTATGATTCCTCCCGGACTTTTATTTTGTGGGTGTATCCACGGATCTTGCCAGGGGTGTTGGAAAACACGTGCATGTGGTCTTCCAAATTTTTATTAACATGAAGTTTTTCTGTTGCTTTTGTTAATCGAGCCTCCTTAATCTTTGTGGTGATGGTCTCCATATCCACCAGTTGAATGAAGCAATTGCTAGACCCTGCCATTGGAATTCCTAAAGTTCCAAATGTAATTTCTTCATCATGGATCTGTCAGATTCTTCTGGGATAATCTATAACTCCATTATGCTGGGTTAAAAAATCAGACCCCAACACTATGTCATATATTAACTCAGGAATGACCAAAAACATGTGGCCAATCAGTTTGTGGGCAAATTTTATCTCCACCCAGACCTGATAATTCTCATTTATTGTTTTCTTTCCATTAGCTAAAACCCCATGTATCGGATGTGTCGGTGATTGTTCATACATTCCTCCCTGTTCCTGGAATTTTTGCATCAATGATTTGGCAATGAGTGAGACTTGGCTACCAGAGTCCAGTAGGGCATGCATCAATCTGTCTCCTATGCTGATGTTTACGACTGGTGATACACTGGAAGTCATTTTATTACTGGTATCTTCTGGTTCATGGATAATCATGGTATTATAAACATGATCTATTTGATTTTCTTCTGGATCGTGTTTTATAGGCTGTATTTCATCTGCTCTGGTTATTTTTTGCATACACTATGTTCCTTGCTTTGTTGGCTGGTTTCATCATTGTTTCTCTGGCTCCCATTGGTATGATGGCAGCCATGTTCCACAGATATGAGGAATTTGGCCATTTCTTCTCTCTGGCTCCCATTGGTATGATGGCAGCCATGTTCCACAGATATGAGGAATTTGGCCATTTCTTCTGTGTCACTGATGCGGCTCATCAATATAATTTCTTGTAACCAACTGGGGAGATTGAGTAGAATTATTCTAAGTATCTGGATATCAGAATATCTAAGTGATGTTAGTGTTCTCATGTGGGCCACTTGCCGTACAAAAAACTGGGTGTATGTCTCACTTTTATTTTCCTCATATTGTTCAGTTCTTAATACCTGTAGAATTCCTTCTTGGTGCTCTTCACTCCAAAATTGCCCTAGGATTGCTTCTTCATACTCCTTAAATGTTTTTGGTTTTCCTTTAATTGACCACCCCCAGTTTTTTGTGGTCTTCTCCAAATAGTGACTTGCGATCATCACTTGCTCATCATTACTTGCTGGATGACACACACAAAAAAACTTCCAAACTTTCCAAGTGTTACTGTGGACATTCACCCAGTTCCCCATGAAACTTTTTTATCTGTATAAAGTGTGTCATCCTTGAAGATCCTTTAAGGTTACTTAGTTTGACTATTATTCTGGCATTCAGAAAAAAAATGATGACTGGTTATGTTACTTTTCTTCTATGGATTGGCACACCTTTCCCCCATTCTCAACAGTCTCCCCCTTATTCTGATCCCCCATACCTGTGCCAATCTATACCTGATTTATTATATTTAGTGTTCTACCATGCCTGCCTTTTGCATTATTAACTTCTAGATCCAACATTTACAATATATATATATATATATATATATATATATATATATATATATATATATATATATATATATATATATATATATATATATATATATATATATATATATATATATATATATATATATATATATATATATATATATATATATATATATCATATTGTTACCTAATCTACTCTTGTTCATTCTTCAGTATTTTTGCTGGGTCTTTAGGTTTGGTTGTAACTTTGCACCTGAAACATACTTAAAATTGTATTACTTCATATTAAAATTATCAAAACTTGCATTACATAGTTGAGTACAATAGTTGAGTACAAATAATGCTCTCTATATAACTTGTTAATTTTTGGAATCATTGTTTCTAATATTTTTTTAGTTTATTCAATCTACCACCTAATGACAAAATTTATAATGATATTACTACCGGGAACCAGTCAAGAGGAGTAGATTGTTACAACACTATTTTACTAGATGATTGTACATTTTTATAAATACATATTTTTATTTATGACAGCTGTACAGCAGTTCAGATGTATAATATAATAAAGTAATTAAAGATGTCATTACTACTTGAAGCACATATCTTTTTTTACATACTATGGGTGTGAAAGTATTTAAAAGCTGCCACTACTTTTCTTTCACCACCCCAAGAAAGTGTACATATATATTTATAACATTATTTATGAAAGAAGAACAAAATATCACATATATACTGAATATTGTTTATGGAAAAAAATTACATATATGATTGACATTATTGGGACAATTATATACATATTAGTAATGTCTTGTAACTAGTGTGTATAATATTTAAAAAAACAAACATCTGAACTGGGTGTACAAACAAAGAAAAAAATTTTTTACATATATTTTTATTTCTTTGGAAAAAACATTATATCAATACTGAAATCTATTATTAAGGATTCTGCAGGGTGTAAAAGTAACTAATAGCCCCATGGCTGGGCGACCATACCCAGGGAAAAAAACCTGTACCGGTCAGTTTCGTCGGTTCATATAACCAGATCTAGCATCTAGGCAAAAGTACCTCGAGTCCAGTCATGCGCAAGATACATAAGTCAGGAACATTCATGAACTCTGCCCTATTTGCCTATTTCCCAGATCTACCAACTTATGAGCAACAATTTCAATGATACTGATCTAATTTATTTCTACCCCGCTGGCATCACAAAGTTGTGACACAAAAAGACTCTTATTTGAACTTTATTCATGTACAGGATATTATGATTAGCAATTTTCGATCATCTAGTAAGTGGAACCTTTTTTTTATATAACATCAAATCCATTTCTATTTAATAAATGAAACAATGACTTAGACATTTAGGAAGATATAAGATTTATTAAATCAACTTGGAATATATATGATTGCAAACGTTATAGGTGTTACAATGTAAATAAAATGGGTGTTTATCTTCTTTGGATGACATTAACCTCCCTTACAATGCTATAAAATGAACGTATTTAATCATCAATAACAAATAAATCATGGCTTTATTCTAATGCTGCTATTTATATGTCAATAATTTATCGATTGAATGGGATACATAAGGTTTTTAATAATAGCGCTAGACTACAGTTACCTAAAGTTCTTTGAATCCACCATTAATAAAACAATAGCACTCGTACCAATATTTAAGTTTATTGAGTTGGATGATGAGGATAATTATATTTAATTCATATTTGCATTTGCTATATAAGAACATGTGTGGGAAGCTAATTTGGGAAATAATAATAATGGCAGAAGTATCGTATCTGAAAGTGTGAATGAAACATATAAAAAAAATGGCAATCCATTTAGCATAATCATAACAGTACGGTTTAGAAGAATTAATAGGCTTTTAATGAGAACAAAATATGGGAGAGCGGTATGTGTATGATGGCAATGGAGCGATCTATTCTAAGACCCAAGAAGATGCTTCGATTCACAGTTAACGAAGGCGACTCTCTGCAAACGTCGGCAGGATCGGGTCATAAACAACGAAGAATGCATTTTATTGAATTGCCATAGGCTGCACTTTTGCCAGAGTGAACCCTATGCAATAATCTCACACTGAAGAAATCCAAAGAGGTTTGCCAAACCTTGTCCTTGGTATTGTAAGTAAAAATGAACGAAGCACAAAGGTATATATATAATGAAAGGCCGGTATACACGTAACGCTTGCATTAATATAAATAGATATATTTAACAAAGGAATAAAGAATTATCGCCTATCTTTATTAATAAAAACCCAGCATACCAGTATTATTTGATTACTGCATGGATATGGAAGAATTACATTTAATGCTAATATAATATAGCTCATAGAACTAAAGGATCCCCCCCCTTATGTATTACTTTAAACTACACATAAACTTTCCACAACATATAAATAATATAACTCTTTGGTTTTGAATGCTTAATAAATAAATACTTTCATATTATTAAATATATATATAAAGTCGGTGGTGGCTATTGATTTCAAGAAAGTAATATTAATTTCATTCATATAAATCTATTTGCAGATTTTAGAAGTTATTGCTATTATTTAATTAACCAAAAAAAAACACATTTCTACGAAAATAGATTTTCACTTAGTTTTGAAAATAATACTGTACAATAATTATCAAATTCTGATTTTATTTCCCCAGACTGGCAGGCACCCGCTATACTAAGAATAACAAATTTGTTTTTAAAAAACACTAGATTAATTACCCTCTGAAAAGTAAGGAGGGTTTTCTTTTATTAAAAGAGATAGCATAAGCATTTGCGATTCTGGGGGGAAATTATCGACATATAATTTAGTATCTGAAAGTATAAAATATAATAATGAAAATAAAGTATTGCCGCATAGACGTGAAATTAAGAACTAATAATTATTCAGGAGAGGTTTAATGTAGGAGAGATTACAGCTAAGTTATATATAGAGAGAACAAGGTACAATTAACAAAAAGGTAAGAATTTTACAAATTGATTCATAACTAATATTAAATTTTACAAATGAAAGCTTTACAAAATGTTTAAAGAAATAGATAGGTGAGAGTTAAAATGATTCATGGTAACTTTAAAGGTCTAGCAGCATTTGAAATGATTACCTCTGTAAAACATGGTGGTTCTTTTGATGATTTCAATTCCCTTGGAGACTAGATCTAGTTTGTCAAGCATAGTTATTCAGGCAGGCAATATGTTTGTTATTTAACAAATATGCATATAATTATAGTCTATGAATATCAGGATTCATGGGCACAGATTCCAGGGAAGGCCATCTTGAATGGCGAGAAAGGTGACTTAGATTTACTCAGTACACATTGAAATTAACGAACGCAAAATTCTCTTGGTGACTGCTCTCCTTGACTGTCCTAGTTACTCTCTAAATTAATTTGTAATTATTCCATGCCTTGGTATTTTTGGAATCCCTTTCTGATTGGTCATTGCTAATTGTTATCTAATTCAATTAATCTTTAAAAGAATTTGTACATACGATTTACCCATTGTGCTGGAAGATGCCATTGCGAGATAAATTTTCAATTCGAAATTAAATTGATAAAAAAAAATGTTTGTAACAAAAGTAAATTAATTAAGTTTAGTTTCTACTTTTGATTTTAGAGAAACTTTTAATTAAAGTTATGTTAGAATATTATACAAGATTACGCTTCTCACCTTTAATTAATTTTGACTAATTACAATCACATCTTCCATATTGGATTTAAAAGAAAAGTGGAGTTTGATGGAAAAAATAATTTAAAAACACAATTTTATAAAATTACATATAACGAACTTTTCCAATAAATATTTGCTCAGCTCATTTGTCTCTACAATATCTATAGATATCTGAGCTGCAATTAATAAATACTTATTATATCTTTTCTAGAATAACAAAATGCAGAAAATATAATATATTGATATTATAGCTTGTTATAATTAATCTTCCGTTCCCTATTGTGTATATGTATTCCCTCTTTAAATACTATATTTATTATTTTTATTTTGTGTGTTTAAATACAGATAATTAGGCATATATCTTCGTTAATAAATATGTTAGTTAATAATACTCAAACAAAAGGATAAAAAGTGTGTTAGTGAGTGGAATATATATGCAAGAATAGAGTTTGAATTTAGGTTGGTAGCCGAAGATTTGAAGTGGGCTATGAAGCACAATCTGAATCTCAGATTCCACTTCAATATATTGTGACCTCTAAGAATTAACAACTAATATAGACCCATGTTTGACGCTATAATCCGCCTTTGGGTCCTTCTCTTTGAATGCTGGAATCATATATATGAATCTGGCTGCACATTTCATGGCACCAAATCCGCCCTTTGTAACCTTCACTACCCAAATTATCCAGAATATAGGCATAAAGAAACAAAAATGTTAAACTAACGAGATGATTCCTTTATTGAACAAAACTAGCATGAAACTATAGATCTAAAGAAGATCACGAGGTGATTAATAAAGATAATAACTTCTGGTCAAACCAGCTTTAAAATCCACACAAACAAAATGTGATGAGCTAAATCTGATATTAGCAAACCAATAAATAACTTTTAATTATATCTCTGGAACGATTATGAAATTAAAATTATAAATGAAATAATAAGTAAATTATGATGTAGATGACTAAATGGATGATGAAAATAAGTAATAATTAAATAGTAGAATGAAATGAGTCTAAGAATGAAGAGAAAATAACGAAGATGTATGAGAATAATGAATGATTAAGATGATGATAGAATAAGAGTTAATGAATAGTTAAGATGCTGAATGAATAAAAGTTAATGTATGATTAATCAATTATGATAATGAATTAATGCCACATGAGAATGAATAAATAAAAGAATGATCAAGATGAGATTGAAGAATAATGTTGATGATGGAGACTGAAATCTTAAACTATAAACTAATATTGTATTAAATGGTATGAAGATAAGCTAAATAATAATAGCGATTCCAAGCTTGTCACAACCAGAATGTTTATCATATAATCAAAATAAGCTATACATTTTTATGACAAAAGAAGTAATTTATACCTTAAAGTTTGATTGATTTTCATAAAACAGTGAAAGTAATCTATTTTTAAGTCTAACTAAAATAAATAACTAGCTATAAAATTTACAACAAATTCAAATTCTATCTTGAAACTTAACAACTAATACTTCTCAGGGTTCAAACACTCAAAAATCATTATACAAAATGTACTTGGGTCAGTGAGAGGGATTTTACCACTACCCGAATAGAATGCACAAAACAGCTCTCAATATAAACTCAAATTAACAACTATATTTAGCGGTTTCCCATAAACTTTATAAACTCAATAACTATTATAACTTTAATATTTAAGAAATAAGAATAACTTTTTAATAACTAAACACAGTAATTTACCAAATTCCTTTTCTCAAATAATTATAAACCATGCGATCAAGATCAGTGAACAATAGCTCTGCGAGTTCAACTAAACCGATTAAACCAATATTAAGTGTTTATCTTTTAGTATATCACTTAACATAATATGTACTTTAGGTGAATCATATTTTGATTGTTAAGTGATCATGCCTTAGATGTACTCATAACTTATAGGGCTTAACAAAATTATTATGATATATCAACATATAGTTAACAGTACTACATTGGTCGATGATGATTTCAATCTATAATCTTCTGATCATGTCGATAGCAATAACAATAATAGTGGGTATGGTGATTAGCAATAAGACTACAGGCAGCTAAATAAATTGTTAAACACAACAAGATTTATTTACAATATTTACAAATATTTATTTCAGACACATTATCTGAAATAAAACCAATACATCAAATTAAACTCCGGGATGACAAATACTTGGTATCACATTGACTATATACTCAGCAAATAAGATAAACTAATACAGTGATGTCTATAGTGCCACTATTATTATTGGCTATGTTTTTATTATTATTCTATCTTCTATAATGTGAGATTTAAACTTTATTTAAATTAAACTAGCATTTAAATTATAAACAAAATGTACCTATGTCTTTGGGATATACACAACTTTTTAAATCTAAAAACTTGAAGTTATGATTTAAGGTATTAAACTATAGCTTTTTGACTTGTTGGAATATGATAAGTGCAATTATCATATACAGCACAATTAATAATTCATTCTCTTTGAATACGAAAAGATTCATCGCATTGATGTGGGGACAGACATCATAAGTCAAATACACATATAACACCAAAACATTACCTATGTCCACAGTCTAATCATTGAATAGTTAACTGATCTTACCAATCCATTGGTGAATCACTACTTGATGAAGATAAATCCACACTGCCCACATGCATCTCTTGCTCTTACATCTATAAGTTCTACAATCACTAGTAGGTTTTGGTTAGCTAGATCAGGGTTCCTTAATCTAACATCATCTTATCCTTGCTGGTGGATTTTGAAATACTATACTTCACCATACACCGTGGAAACTAACTCTATAACTTCATGAGGGATTAAACAATAAAAGGGAGGCTCTACAAAACAACATGATAGTTGTATAATAATATGGCTAATTCTAATACCTCTCTATAGGTATACACATGTGGGCTTGGCCTCATCATGAAAAAACTAGAATTCAGACCATGGATATCCTCTTTTGGGATTAATTATGCTAACTACACATTAATTATTATGCAGCCTCTACCATCCTATCCTCTCATGAAATCAGCAATGGGTGATTCTCCATCAGACCAGGCTCAATATTAATATTAATATTATTCTATTGGATGCCATTATATGTGGCACATACTTATCAGCTAAAAGCTATCACAAATCCTTCTCAATACTATAGCAAGATAAAATAACACTAACAATAAAAGTTGAAATATAATTATTCCATTTCACAATGCAGAAACTATTAATGTATTAATAGACAAACCAAAATATATGTCAAATGATCATTAATTATTTTAATATAACAATTATTATTTTGTTATAGCAAGCACTACACATGTAAACAATGAAGATCGACCTGCATTTATATTCAAAGTGGACATGTTCATTCCTATGCAAAATTAAGAAATGAAAAAGGTTTAGATCAAATTTTTTTTATATATAAGAAAATAATTGGGTCATTATAGTATATCTTTGACAAAATTTAGACTGTTTGTTCATTTCTTCTATAATATTAATGGCTATTTTAAAAGTGCGAGAGATAAATATTTCCCTCTCTCCCCAGATAAATGACATTTAATATTATGTTTTCCCTTACTTGAAAAAATAGCAAAAATACATGTCGAACAAATGTATATATTTTTTTCTTTATACATCTTTACCAAATATATCCTATACTGCAATAAATATATATAAAAAAATTCCCAAATGATACATGACATAAGTATTATAACCTAACATAGCAATAATAATAATAATAAAATAAACAAACATTTTCTCCCATTAGATTTTGTCCTATTCGTTTAAGCTATTTCATCCTTGTGAGTTAAAATTATAAGAACTGATATTATGATGAGTAAACATTCTTATATATATATATATTATAATGATCGAAATGAAAGTGAAGATCGAATCTAACCGCAAACTATGATATCTGCTCTACAAGGCGCCATCTAGGCATTTGAGCCTAGAAAAATTTATAAAGTAGGCAGATACGCGCTGTTAAGATTCCACTTTATTTAAATATTTCGATCGTTAGCCCAAGTCACTAGCTCAGCGGAGACGCAGAGATAAAAATATAAATTTTATATCTTAAATATAAGAGAATAAAAGCCACTGCCAGAAATTAACACATAAAAAATATTTATTTACGCACATATAAAATCATTCTAAATTCGAGGAATAGGTTTAACATTTTTTTCAATTTTTAGATTACTCTTTAATTGTACATTTACATAAATTTCAATGAGTTTAATATTTTATTTAGATGGTCAAGTATGAATAGACTACATAGATTTGCATCTGAAAATAAAACATTCTATCCCTATTTAACCTTAGGCTAAAATTTGCAGTCAAACTGGCATCAATCCATCTGATACATTTATGTATTCAATGTAGCATGAAAATACAACAGCACAAATATACTATACTGTCAGGAATGAACATCTGAACAGTATAGTTAGAGAAAACATTGACTCTTGTCCAATACAGGAATATGACGTCTGTATAGCAAGAAGAACAATAAAATAAAAACTCCATAGGAAGGGACCGTTATCCTTTTTGCCGACTTAAATCCCATCCATAGGCAAAGGGTTGGTGCAGTGTATACAGTGATTCTGCACATAGCGAAACTCATACTACATCTACTAATTACACAAATATATCCAATCCATTGACCCAATTCAACAATGACACAAATAACCTAAGATTACCCTCCCCTAATATAACTTTACAAATCTATATAGCCATTCATGCCCGACTTAAATTTAACATTTAAATACGTTCGCACAAATGAATTTTATAAAATTTGTTTTAAAATGTTGAGTACAGATCAGCTGCACAGATTCCACGGTCAAAAACATTCCAAATTAAACACAACCGATCAAAATACAAAGTCATCGATAAACGTCACTTGCATAGGGATTATACAAATCCCATTAGCATTCATCGTAAGATGCTTGCAGTGATATTGTTGACATATATTCTAATCGAATGTGAAAACCACAACATTATCAACCGCTAATGAATCTATGCAACGTCTATACCCAACCTTAAATTTCCTCATTTAAAATTTAAACAATAAATATTAATACAAATAAATAATAAATGGAAATGATTTTTTTTATCAAACGCAAACATATATAAAATTACACATTATCAATTGAGTTGACACATAAGTCAGAGAAAAGTTCTTTTTATAAAATTTAAATTTACTTATCAATCTTTAAAGTTCTTAATTAATATTATGATTTTAACAATTGTTCAGTTCTATTGCTTACGGTAGAAGAGTCCCTGTTCCCATTGGCAATTCCCATGGAGACTTTCCTGGAAGACCGGTCTGATATTTTGGAGGTAGCATTAGCTGGTTCTGTTCTGGTATCACAGTCTTTGCATTTTTAAAATAAGTGAGTGAGGACGATAAGTGCATCTTGTCGCTCGACTCACCAAAATCAAGTTGGAAAAAACTGACTGGAACTCAACATTTTTTCTTTTTATAGTCCTCCTATGGATTCCATAAACAAAAACATGACTGTTCTGTTTTTCGTTATGGTCCGGGCCTTTATTTGCTTTCATTGGTCAAGCTAAAATCTCTTTCTTCTCTTATCTAACTTTTCATCTGACTTTTTAATTAAACAGCTTTTAGATAATTAATAAACAATCATCTCCATTTATAGATTACAGGAATTAATTAATACCTGTTTTTATTTTAACTTATGTTATTTTTTTATTAAAATATTTTTATATTTCAATCTTGTATTTTTTTATTAAAAAATATATGTTCAAACACATTTTTTTTTTTTTTGTTTATGAAAAAAATATTTTTAAAGTTTAGCATCTGTGCGAATATATATATATATATGTTTAACAAACATTTTAATTTTAGCATTTAATTTTTTCCTTTTATTTGCGAACTTTTAAGTTTTTATTTTAAATTAATGTAACGACATATTTATATATCGTTACAATATATATATATATATATATTGATTATCCTGTTTGATGCTAGAATAATAAGACAATATTTAAACACTTTTCCAAAGGCAATAAAAAATCATTTATTGGTTTATGTACTGATGTCAACATAGTGAGATTATATTTAAAGACTTTTCCAGTATATCATAATTAAAATCGGTTTATTCACATTTTAATCCAGATAATTTTTCTTTAAAAGTGACTTTAGAGTTTTATTACAATTAACATATTCAACTCTCTAAAGTTATTTATTGATTTTGTTTTTCATCCGCGGTAATTTCTGTAACAACTTGAAGTAATTTGGACATTTTTAAAACATTTTTTTAAATATTATTTATACATGTTGCACAGTAAAAATTTAAAAGTAAATATTTATTTTATTACATTTCCATTAGCAAAGTAATATTTGTTTAGCAATACTAAGAAGAATTTATCCAATTATAAATACGATACCCTTAGCATTTTAATTAATCGGTAACTTTCCATTTCTATCATTAAGCACATTTGTGTTAAAGAAAAATTTGCAGATGAGTTTCTTTCTCAAGAAGAATAGGGAATAATTAATGCATTTTTCTTTTAACTGTATTACAAGTTATATGATTCAAAAATGACTTTTTTATTTGTTTATTTTATCTTCTGAAACCTTTCTTCAAAATTATTTTGAATTATTTTATTGAAATTATCATTTATAAGTAAGCACATTCATCTACTTAATAATAAGTGCGTGAAAACAATCAGCTTTTTCTTTTAAATGTAAATAATTTGTGCATCATTTTTAAATCTGAGAATTTAAAAATATGAACAAAATAAAAGCAAAAGCTTACTTTCTCTTGCATTTTTCTGGGTTTGAAGTAATCTTTATTGAAGTAAATTATTATCCACATCGTTTCCATTTTTTCTTTTGCAGTATGACTTTCAGGAATGATCCAATCCATAGAAAAACGGTGTTGAAATGATAGCAAGGCTTTAAGACATTTCTATTCAATCATTTTAAATAACAATATTTTATAATTCCATTCAAATAGATTCCAAATTTTTCTGATTTTTCGGATTTTTCTTTCTTATTTTATAAGATTAGAGTTGAAGTCTGTTGATTCTAATTCTCTTTTTTTTAATCACCCCCCCTACAACTTTGTTATATCATATATAGTTTGTATTACAATGCATTGTGATAACAAATGCCCAATACTCTTAGTGCGAATATTTTAATATTACCCCACCTGGCTTCATTTTTAATAATTACCCATAATCTGCAAAATTGTTTTCAATTCACTACAAAAAAATATGCTTAAGAATTAACTATAACGATTCATTTTACAAGATTTACAAATTTAATTAATTAATTAATTTATTTCAATTGCTATTCAACAATAATAAAATAGCAATATATTTATCTCCCAATTAATAACAATACTTTTAAATTGTTATTTTACCCCTAGTCAAAACCTACACTGGGTCTGACATCTCATCTCAACTCAAGCAGATTTCCTAGTGCATCCACAGCAGTCCTTATTTAAATCTACTTTATTAATATTTAATGCTAAATATATTATTATGATTTAAAATTTTGGATTATTTAATACAGGAACCTGAATAAAAGGTCACAATATATATATATATATATATATATATATATGTAAATACCTTTATATCTATATATATATATATATATATATATATATATATATATATACCTGGGTCTTGTTTTACAAGATAGATAGGTTCCTCAAAAAACACGCGCAAACAAAATCGGGCAAAAGTAGATGTAACTTACCTTGAAAAAGGGGGGATACGGACTGAGATTTTTCAAAAATCGCATAAAAGCAAGGCACCAACATAAAATTACTAAGGAAATAAAATATGACTAATAAAAAATTTCAAATTTGAAAAAAATTGATACAAGACAAACTTTTTTTAACTATAATATGTAATTTTATTCAAAGCAATATATTTTTATGCATAATTTACAGTTATTTACATTTTTAAATACACATTTTAATTATTATCGCAATTTGCCGATAAACAGGTTTGTTTGCAAACTCGTAAAAAAATCAGATTCTTCACATGAGAAAATACAACTAGCACCAAATGTCACTCTCATGTTGTTAATGGTTTTCTGGTGACAACGTAATTAGTAATTAATCTAACAACTAAAAATTAAATTCTTATTTTGTCTTTAATTTTTTAATTTTCAATTTTAATTGTTCTCACTGCTATTACTGCTTAAAAATAAACTTGCAGACACTAAATGATTAATAATTGATTATGTTCTTTTTAAAAAGTAAAAACAGAATGTGATTTAAAATGCAAAATTAACATGCACAATGTTTGAACAAATTTACATTATAATCTTGTAAAATTTAATGTGTGTATACATAAAATGTGGAAATCATGATTTTAATTTCATTATTGCATAAAATCTTACTATTAGAAAGCACTGAAAATATTGAAATTACTAAGATGAAAGTCGAATTCCAATAATGTGCTATTACTTTCAATATACACAGAATTTATTATTTAAAGTAATAGCGCATTACCGGAGTTCGACTTCCGGTGAAACATGGAATCGCGTAACTTCAAAATTGTGTTAAATAAGTCCGCGTAAAAAGTGACCCAGGTGTATATATAATAAAACAAAAAACAAATTGTGTAAGTTGCTTTTAAACTTGTATTAAAATTTTCACTAGAGTGAGCTTACCAATAGCTCCAAACAAGCTTTAGTTTATACGTGCTCGAAACCAATTGGTCTTGGGATGAGGACTTTTTGATAGATATTTTGATTTTTTTTTCTTTCAGCACTTATAAATTAAAGCATGGTAGCTGAGCAGTAATATCAAAAACAATTGGTCTGGGGATGAGGACTTTCCAAAAGAGATTTTGATTTCTTTCTCTTTCGCCACTTATACATAAAAGCTTGATTGAAGCTATTGTAAGAATGTATTTAATATTTAATTTTGTGTTACAAATAAAGATAATAAGTTAGTGAATAATTCTACAAATATCATACACATCAGTCATAAAAGTAAGGTTGTGTATCAATTTTTGTAGAAATACTTTATTATATATAAATGAATCTGAGTACAGTAAAGAAAATAGATTAGAGAAGTATGAATTGCTACAGAAATGTGTGAAAAGTGAAAATAATAATTATTTAATGACTGCTTTAATTATTGGGGATTATGAAAAAACACACAAATATAAATTTACATTTGATATTGAAAGTGCTAATATTATTCCTGATGGAAGAAAAATTATAATAAAAAATTAAGGAGGCATTTTTAATAAATAGAAATAAAATAAATATAATTAATAGACAAGCCGCTAACATTAAAATTTGGGATTTATGGGATTTGAGTTGAAGATGTTTGCATCAGTCATGTGTTTTAAATTCAATGGCAATTGAGGATGTTTAAGGTATTAATGAAAAGTACTTCAGCTGATTAAAAATACATATTATATTTAATTACTGTAGTATATATATATATATATATATATATATATATATATATATATATATATATATATATATATATATATATATATATATATATATATATATATATATATTAAATTATGTAACTTGCTTTTAAGCTTGCATTTTATGAACACTAGATGGAGCTTACCAGTAGATCTAAACAAGCTTTATTTTTATAAGTGCCGAAAGAGATAGAATTCAAAATCTTTATAATTATGCCTACCTCCAGACCAATTGTTTTTCATCTTATGGCTCACCTCAGTGGAGGGCTGGGAGTCTAGAAACTAGATCTAAAATACTAACTCAAAATTCAGTGCTTATAAAACACACTTCTGTCAATTCAAAAGCACGAATTTATTGGACAATATACTAGATAGCTATGTCTAATTTATAAGGCTGGATTTGAAGATATTTATGTGTCTGATAAATTCATGCTTTCAAACTAATAGAAACATGTTTTATAAGTGCTGACTTTTGAGTTAATATTTTACATTTAGTTTCTAGACTTCCAGCCCTCCATTAAGGTGAGCCATAAGTTCGAAACCAGTTGGTCTGGAGGTAGGGATAACACTAAAGATTTTGAATTTTATCTGTTTCAGTACTTATAAAAACACACAGCTTGTTTAGAGCTATTGATAAGCTCCATCCAGTGATCATAAGTGCAAGCTTAAAAGCAAGTTACGAAATTTATAACGTGTTTTAATTATTATAAGTGTACCTTTGAAGGTTTTTGCAATGCTATATATTGCAGAGACTGTTACTATATGGTGAAACTTAGCTGATTTCAGACCTATATAGCTATCTAGTTGTAAGCTGGTTTTGAAGACATTTACATGTCTGATAAATTCATGCTTTCAAATTGATAGAAACATGTTTTATAAGTGCTGACTTTTGAGATAGTATTTTAGATCTAGTTTCTAGACTCCCAACCCTCCACTGAGGTGAGCTATAAGCTCAAAACCAATTGGTCTAGAGGTAGGGATAACGATAGAGATTTTGAATTCTATCTTTTTCAGCATGTATAAAAACAAAGCTTGTTTAGAGGTATTGGTAAGCTCCATCTAGTGATCATATATATATATATATATATATATATATATATATATATATATATATATATATATATATATATATATATATATATATATATATATATATATATATATGTAGGGATGGAATCAAATCTACATATATTGATAAATGAAGAGAGAATTAAAGAGTCCCAAATTTTCTTTTTGTTGTTTGTGTGCATATCATAGATATAGATATTTATATATGTGCATTTTCTTAGTGAGTAGAAATTAAAAAATGAATATAATAAAGAAATAGTGATTTATTTAAATGTTTATATTTTATTAAATTATATAGTGATTTCATTATATAATTTTATTTTTTTGTATAAATAGGCTAAAATAGATTGTTTTTTTGTTAATCTAAGATTGTGTAATAAATAGATAGCTTGAGACACACATGTGTTTGAAATAAAAGGTTTGAGTGTGTGAATCAATGTTGACAGCTTTTACAATCTCATTAACACAGATATCTGGCTTTTCTTTTATTGTATAATGTTGACTTATAAAATTGTCAAAAAGAGGAGCGAGTTTTGACATAGTGGAAGAAATTAATATTTTTTTACTTGAAAAAGAACACTATTAAAGTGGATTGTTTAAAAAGACCATGTGCTGATTACTGAAGAAACTTTAGAATGTTAACGAATAAACTTTTAATAGCTGCAGACAGATTATTAAAATTATGAAATATAAACGGCCGAGTTAAAAAAGAAAGGAGATTATTATTAAGTTCTAGTGCTTGAAAGAAAAGTATCAGAAAAAAACATGAATTTTTAAATACCATGGTGAGAAAAAGAGATTTTTCAAAGAGCAAAATGTTAAAGTATTCATTTATATAAAATAACAGAAGATTTGCTATTAGATGAATAATATCGCATTTAAGTTGTTGAAGAAAAAAACTACATTTACCTGAGTTATGAAAAGAAATTCAGAAAAGAAATAAACTTAGTTCAAGAAATCAGTAAATATTTATCAATAAAGATTCAACACCAAAAAGAATCATAAGTTAAATGGTGTTATAAGAGACAATATAAGTTATTGCTTCAAAATATTGAGACTCGGTATTTATATATATTCTTAGCTGTAAAAATAAGAAATAATGCATTGTTGGCTGCAGTAAATTTTTTTAACCAAGATCTAAGCCACTATAAGCTGACCATTTGTCTACACACCTATACCAGACCAATAGCATGGCAATGTTCCCAGTTAACCACACACAAACTCATTTTAACTTGGGGATCTTGTGTACATCCTATGGTTTGTTAAAAAATCATCATCATCTTTAAAAAAGAGAAAAAAAGAAGAGAGAAGAAACTGTATATAATTCCATGTCACGCTTCCAATAATCTCTTACTAAGCAGTCGTTATTTTTTTGTTTTTTTGTTTTATTAGAAGAGCCAAGAATTTCAAAAGGGTTAATTGATACACATGAAGTTTGCAACACTACCAATATATTTTTGAAGTCACTAGATTTAATTTTTATTATCCATGAATATTTTTGATTGCTATAAATATGTATTCTATTTATTGTTTTCATTTGTTTGGTTTACCTACTCATTAATATGGTAACCAAAATACTTGAGCAATCTGTCCATTTATATTTGTATAATGTTTTCTTTTTACTTATTTGCATATTTAAGTTTGATGTAAAATGTTTCTTTGCTCAAGATTTAAACATTTTTTATATATTTTATTTGTATTTAATAATGAGAAAAAAGGCGTTTTACATTATATACATCAACATATCACAAAGTGTGTGTGATTGCATATCCGAATACAAGTCAATTGGGATAAATTAGAAATAGGTCATGCTATAATCGTAATGCTTAATAGGTATTGCATTAAGTGAGCAAATTAGTAAGGCTTGGATAAAATATTGAATAAATATGAAATTAAATGTTTTTTTGTTGTTGTTGTAATATTTCACATTAGACCAGCTTACCTTAAATAGATATGAGCACATATATTTAATTCTCTTATTTATTCATTCATTAAATAATTATTCTTTTTTTACCATTATGATTAATAGAATAATTGAAGTCAATTAGATGATCAGAAATGTATTATTTAAAAAAGGAATGTTAATAAACATAATTATATAATAGTTTTATTTTAGTGTTGTTGTTGTTGTTATTATTATTATTATTATTATTATTATTATTATTATTATTATTATTATTATTATTATTATTATTATTATTATTATTATTATTATTATTATTATTATTATTTGAACAATTAATAACTTGTATACCCGATTATAATTAGGAAGGTGGTTGGTTGCAATTGTCATCAATTTGATTTGGTATCATAAGTAATAGTGATCCAAGTATACATACCTAGTTAAATTGATAGGTATGGCTTCTGTTAGTTGGTAATAATATATTCATCATCATAACTGATGATTGTAAAAGGTAGCTATTTGAATATTATGGTTGTGGTTATCTTAGCATTATTCATTAACTGTAGAGATATATAGAAATAGTCCATAATTGATTTGGATATATATATATATATATATATATATATATATATATATATATATATATATATATATATATATATGGATTATTTGAATGTTGACAATGATATATGGGGCTTGAAGTATATAATAGATTTCCCATATGTCTCCAAATAGGGATATACGCACATACCCACATTTATTAGTTTAAATGAGAAAGTGGATGAGCAAACAATTACATAGATGTTGATTATGATCATGGATATTTTATTTTTTTATATAGTTTAAGAGGTTTGGTAATTTGATGAGATAGGTCATCTCAACTTTAAAATCAATATATCAATTAGATGTGTAGGGTCATAAGACTGGGTGTAATGGAAGTATTAATATAAGGAATGATAATGTAGATACCATTTGGGAATATGTTGGCTTAAATCATTAAATCCCAAGAACTAGCCCTAGCTAACAGATACTCCACATAAATAGGGTTTCCAATTAAAAATAAAATGGCTACAAGAAACTAAAGGAAACACAGGCCATATTTGTGTATCTATCATTTTGTGACTTTTAATATGTTTTATATATGTTTGTCAACATTCTATATAGTAGCTTATATAATATTAAAGCTTGTATTTAGAATAATCATGATATTAAATTACTTAATCATTCACATTGTATTAGATAATAGGAAACCATTTTATCTAATGTGCATTATCCTTGATTTGAGCTTTATATTATTAAATAGTGCTATAGAAACAGTAGGTAGGAGATCTTATATTCTATTACAGTATTTGCATTTCTTATAGCTTTATGCTTTTAAGAATATATATTTGTTAATAGATGAAACAATGCTATGTCTTATGCTACAGCACAGAAATAGGATATTTATTCTGCTGCAGTATATATATATATATATATATATATATATATATATATATATATATATATATATATATATATATATATCAAGTCAGATGTCACATGACCTAATTTAAACAAGCTTGTATTACAAATATTTTATAAAGAGCTCACAAATAAGCTCTTAACAAGCTTTGCAGAATATCCTCAATGACAGACCAGATTTATTTGCAATTTTATTTTGCTATTAAGGCTTTGTACATTTTATATTGATAAAGGCATTAATATATGGTGTATGTGAACCTATTTCAGTCCCATATGGCTATTTAAGTTAGATAGCTGGATTGGAAGACATATGGATGTCTGAAAATTTCAGATTTTCTACTTTAATAATTATCCATTAGATAAAGTGCTGGGCTTGTCCTCATATATTTAATCTAATACTTGAATATTCTGGCACCTCAGTGATGAATCCAAAAGCAGAAAACAGTCTGGGGTTGAGGATATTCTGCAAAGCTTGTTAAGAGCCTATTTGTTGTTTAAATTAGGCCATGTGGCATATGACTTGATTTATTTGTAATTTTATTTTTTCTTTTAAGACTTTGGTGATTTTATATTGCTAAAGCCATTAATATAAAGTATATCTGAACTTAGTTCAGTTCCATATGGCTATTTCAGTTAGATAGCTGGATTGGAAGACATATGGATGTCTCAAAATTTCAGATTTTCTACTTAATAGTTATCCATTAGATAAAGTGCTGGGCTTGTCCTAGTATTTTTAATTAATATGTGAACAACCTGGCACATCTCTGATAAAGCCAGCAACAAAAACCCATCTCTCTCTCTATATATATATATATATATATATAATAGTAATAATAACAAGTCAGATGTCACATGACTTATATATAGCTTGCACTTACAAATATGTAAAATTAAGAGCGTGCTAATAGCTCTAAACAAGCTTTTTTTATGATAAATGCTACTACAAGAGAAGGCATTCAAATCATTTTTATCTTGGATTGTCCCCATCCCCAGACCGGTTTCGACCTATGGGTCTCTTCAGTGAGGAGTTGGGACATTAGATTTAAAAAACCAACTCAAGCAAAGCATTTATCTAAAAGTTACTTGTTAGAAGAAGATCTGAAACTTTTAGACATCTACATGTCTTTAAAGTCAGCTCTCCAACTGAAAAAATCACATGGGCCTGAACTTAATTCAGATACTCCATATATTATTAGGCTTAGCCCTTTAATTTAGCTAAAGCCACAACAGCAAAATAATAATAGTAATAATAACAAGTCAGATGTCACATGACTTATATATAGCATGCACTTACAAATATGTAAAATTAAGAGCGTGCTAATAGCTCTAAACAAGCTTTTTTTTAATGATATATATATATAACCGTAAAATTCACATTAATTATAGTTATTTTTAGAAGTACTTTTGACTATGCATATTGTTATCTTTATCAACTATATAATGTTGAATAATCAAAATGAGTCATCCTTTCACCATATCCATATTTCAATTTACATAACCCACAATTCTGTTATTTTGACATTTGATGATTGCTGATTCATTAATATTATGCTTCAGTCTTTTTCACTATCCAACTCTTCAGCAATCCATATCATTGACAATCTGAAATTTTAATTTTGAAAACCTATGATTTGAAATGTTATTGTTATACTCATGCTGACCTTAGTCAATCTGGCTCTTCACCCATAAGGCCTTAATATGCCTACTTAATAATATAAAACAGGGACGGATAGAAAGTAGGCTAAATATGTAATATTTAATATACATGTATATTGTCTTTTCTACTTCTAATTAAGGTATAAAAAACATGAACTCAGACTTTCAAGTGATGACTCCTGGTTTGGCATGAAATATGTATATTGGAGAATATTTATCTTTTTCACATGTATGTTGTCATGTGTATCAGTTGTACTACTTTAATTAAATAACTGTGGTTTGATTGAAAATCTGATTTCAATTTCCTTATAATTACATTAAGTTTAGTATAGCCAAATTTACACATTTAATTATTACAAATTTAGCTCATATTCAGCCCATCCCTCTACTGTACAGGGTATATAAACGGGCATATTAAGGTTCTCTGTGTAAGTATTTAGATTGACTTAAGGCCAACATGGGTATGACAATATAATTGGCAATCAAAGACTTTTAGCATTTCATCATTAGATTTTCATTGATATGAATGGCTGGAGAGTTGGAAAGTGAAGAAGAATGAAGCTTATACATTAAAGTTTGAAGATTTGTTATCTTAATGTAAACTGAACAGTGATTGATATATGCTTGAGAGATGGGGTTGATGATTGCTACTTCAGAACAAAATACCTATATTGGAGAACTTGATAAGCATTATATATACGTGTATGTGTATGTGTTTTCATGGTTTTACAATGTGTATAAGATATTTTGAGGGTAAAACCGTATAATATTTCACATTACTTCCCAAATTTCGATGAAATCATTTGACTAATTCATACTCAATTATATTATTTACTTCAGTCTGTCACACTCATTCTAGTTCCACTTCAGATCTAATGTTTTTTTTTCTGTAAAATTTTACCTTGAAAGTGGTGGTTATCGAAACTTCGGGAAGTATTGCAAAATAATATACGGTTTAATGTAATATATATATATATATATATATATATATACAGTGAGCACAGTTTCCAACTATTCTTTTCTTTACAATGACTTATGAATTCTATAGTAATCTTTTTTGCTTTTCTAATGCGTCGATTCAAAGTGAAAGAGAATTCATTATTCAAATATATAAAAAGTCAACCGCCATTCAAAATCCTACGATATTACAAACCAACATGGCCGTTATTGTTTTATTCTTTGGAATTTTAGGCAATGGTCTATCTATACTTGTTTTTTTCCAAAATGAACATGCAATTTACAATGAAAATGTTACTCATCTATTTCTCCTTAAACAAAATTCTTGGGCAATTTGTTATTTTTGGCAGCTTATTTGAGAAATCCAAAGAATTATTATCTTGTACAGTATATGGCACTTTTCTGGGATAAGTTTACAATGCTTTTAACAGCAGTAATTGCCTTGACATTCTTATGCATTACTCTTCATCGTTTTATTTCAGTCTGTTATCCTCACAAGTCAAAACAATTGTTAACAATTAAAAATGTAATAACTTGTTTGAGTTTTATATTTTTGTTGTCGTGTGTTAATTTAAATGTGGACATTTTTCAACCATGCAGTGTAAAATATAGAAATGAAACTGTTTCTGTTTTCAGATTTAAACAAAAGTTTTATTCTGATACTAATTTAAAATTTTTAATCATTTACAATATGTTGTTGGTAATTTGGGGCATTGTATCAGCCATATATATGAACTTTAATATTCTAAAAGAATTTGGGGACATGCGCAGGCGCCTACAGCGAGCGACAGTCACTGTCAATAATAGTGTTGTTCAGGAACAAAAGACGCTAGGTCTTATTCTTAATACAATCATTGTTATATTTATTAGTTCAGTTGTGCCATTTGCAATCACAGGTATTATAGTTATGTTTATACCTACTGCTCAAAATATAACAACATGTATGAGGTGTTTCATTTTAATTTATTTAAATCCTATTTTATCATTTTATGTGTATTTTGGGACTAATCCTGAATTTAGGAAAACCTTTTTATCGTTTTGTAGCGAAAGCAATGTAATTTCACCTTATTACTAGCAATTATAAACATATAGATATTGAAGAAAAATTCTAATTTTATTACAATTGTTAAAGGCAAACAGAAAACAAACCTATCTCAAAAAATATTACATGATAATTGTCGGTGAAATGTTTTAAAGTGAATTTACTTTTTGATTTTGCTAAAAAAAGAATTTTCTTTTTAGTTTCAAAACAATTTTATTAATGAATTACGTTGTATATGTTGTATTAGGTATCCAGGTACATATTGTTTCAAAGGTCAATAGTTATGAGTGATGAGTTGTTTGGTGATGAGGTTTATAAATCAATTTGATCTGTAACTTGTTATGTTTTGGATGGTTTCGGTATTTGGAGTAATTTCCAGGTTTCATTATATAGAAATTTTGATGAGAGTTTTAAGTCTTTATTTCTAATTTTGTTGATGAGATTGATAAATGTGAGATACGGATTAAGAGGTGGAGAGGTGAAAACTGTCTTGCATCGAACACTCCACATGTGTGAGTCAGAGAATTTACTTTTTAATTTTAAGATTAGATTGACTTTTTCGTTATTTCATGAAAAAAAAAAATCCAATGGCGAGTTATCTGATATTGATACTATTTTTTTATTTACCTATGGACTTTCCTTATAGGTATGTAAGTATAGAAAGAAAGCATGTTTGATAAGTATTGGTTTATAAAATCTGATAGAAAACTGAAAATACACTTTCATAAAACAAACTTGATAATTCTTTAATATCATAAACTATATAACTTGGACAACATGTTATATATTTGTATATTTTTTATTAGTATAAAAACAGTCTGATATAAATCAATTACTACATTTTTAATATATATATATATATATATATATATATATATATATATATATATATATATATATATATATATATATATATATATATAATATTAGACGTCTGTATCTTTTCAAAGCAATATACATAATTATATGATTGAATATTTATAATTACAGTAATTATATAATTAAAAATTTTATCCTAAATTAAACAAATTAATAAATAACTCTAAAGATAAAACATCATGTATAAATAAAAAAAATATGTCATTTAAACATGGATATGAAGGTGTAGTAGTGGATATATAAGTGAATCCAGATGTATATTATAAAAAAGAACTAAAGAACACTTGTGCTGTTATTAAAACTGGTTCAGAAATAGAAACAAAATTGTAAAATACATAATAATATTTCAGCGACTGTGTTTTACGGTCATAATAAGTCATGTATTGATGGTTTTCACTTTAATTTTAATAATGTAACAATATTTCAAATTGAAAAACATAACAATAAAATAATAAAATAAAGGAACATATGCTAATAGACAAATACAAACAAGACTCAATTAACAGGCAGGCAGCAAATATTTGTTAAGATAACAGAATCGAGGGAAGATTACCCTTTCAAAGTGTTAGTTGACAAAGATAACTAGGTTAATTGAAAGTGCTACTAAGTGGATAAAATTTTTAATTATTTAATTACTGTATTTATAAATATTGAAATATATATATATATATATATATATATATATATATATATATATATATAATGTCTGTTAATTAAAACAAAATTGTAATTATAATTGAAATAATAAATGTAACTGTTTACAAACTATTATAAACAATCCTTAAATCTGCAGAAGTACTTTCGGTTAATTTCTTAAACCTGTCTCAACTGCCATTAAATTTAAAAACTTAAAAACAAAGCGGAAGCAAACGTCATCAATTCAAATCCCATGAATCTCTTATTTTAATGTTAGCAGCTTGTATATGATGAACAACAACAAGTTAAAAAATTTTTAACCTGCCTATAGCTTGCATTTTATGATCACAGATGGAGATCTACCAATAGCCCACTCAAGCTTGTTAACAAAAAATGCTGAGAGAGAATCGAAAATTCAATATCACTTTCAAATTTTCCCCAACCTTTAAACCATGGTTTCAAGCTAATTGGCTTTCATCAGTAAAAGGTAGGGGAACTAGAAACTAGATATAAATCCCAACTCTATTGAAACAGCACTTATTTAAACTGTTCCTATATGCTTGAAAACACAAATTTTTCAGATAAGTAAATATCTTAAAATCCAGCTAAACAAACTATATAGCTATATGGGTCTGAAATCAGTTCAGTTTCACCACATAGTTAAAAATGTTCTGCAATCTATATCATTGCTAAAACCTTCAAAGATACATTTATGATAAACAAAAACAAGTTAAAAATTTTTTAACCTGCCTATAGCTTGTATTTTATGATCACAGATGGAGCTCTACCAATAGCCCACTCAAGCTTGTTAACAAAAAATGCTGAGATCTCTTTCAAATTTTCCCCAACCTTTAACCCATGCTTTCAAGCTAATTGACTTTTGTCAGTAAAGGGTAGGGGAATTAGAAACTAGATCTAAATCTCAACTCTACTGAAACAACACTTATTTAAACTGTTCCTATAAGCTTGAAAGCACAAATTTTTCAGATACATAAATATCTTAAAATCCAGCTAAACAAGCTATATGGGGGTGTGTTGTAGTATAATATTAAAAATGACAAATAGTGATATTTAAACTTTGATCTGATGTTTAATTATCAATGTGGTAATATAATTGTAATATAGTTATAACTAATTTTAGTTTATAAGATTTTATTATTATTATTTATAAGACATGTATAAAACAGACAAACTTGAAATAGGAAATTAATATTTCAGTTATTAGATAAGATAAAGATAAATATTTTTTATTTGATGCAGTATGCACCAAAGAGTGATTTATCCACATTCAGCTTAATATAAAAAATAATAAATGAAAATTTGTCCAGGAAGAGGTAAGTAGTCATATGGGATAGGATAAAGGATAACAGTTACATTTGTTGTATTTAATTATATAGTTGAGTAATAAGGCCATAAGAAAATTGTGTGTAAGTTAAAGAGAGAGATTTAATGATGAATATCAGAAAATATAAACACAAATAAAAATAAAATATTTCGGAATACTATAATGAAATTATTTTGGTTGGAAAATTAAACATCAATCCATACTTTAAATCTATCATATTTTACAGTTAATCTATGAGGGATAATTAATGAAAAAAAAGGGACAGACTATTTAATATGCACATTATTTGCTAATATAAGGAACAAAATTAGATATCACACAAAACTTTATTGTATTATTAACATATTTTATTTTGAAGATTTCAAATTGTGTCTGTCTTTACATTTGCAAAAAATATGAGGACCTGCAGAACAGAAAGGATATACTATGATACACAATATTACTTATAGATATAGTAATAACCTTTTTTACAACTTCTTAATGAATTTCATTCTTTAAGTATCAGTACTAAATTTTTTGATTCAAACGATATCATGCTCCTTCATTTGTTCTTTAACGTTTTCATTATACTGACACTCTGTCGTTAGCAATAATTGCCTATTATTGTATAAATATTATTCAAGTTCAGAAGGTCATCATATTTTTGCGAGTGTAAAAATATGCAATGATTAGTAACATATAAAACTTAAATTCAATGTTGGTGGACAATTATTTTTTTATACAACTAAATATGCTGGTAGACTAGTAAAAGAGAATTTACAATATCGTAAAACCTGTTCGGCTTCATCTTTTGAATTTGTAGACAAAATTAAGAATGTTCCATTTCTACTTCTATATTGGACTATTTCAATCATCTAGTATAAGTACCAAATATCTTTTGAAAAATTGAACTTTATTTAAATGTTGTAAATACATTCAACTGTTAGTAATAAACCTTAGGTTAATATATGCACAATATTTCTTGAAATATTGTTGTTCTCCTTTTATAGGACTTGATGATCTGACCAGTGACAGCACTAGCATGATAATAGAACCTGAACCCTTAGATTCTTGAATATTGAGTAAAATCCAATTGAACCATCCTGTCAAAGGCAATAACCAGTAGAAAATTGCTATATTTATTAATGATGATTTTCATTATATCTCCACTTATTCCTAACAACGGAATTAATTAATGGTTTCCACACATTAGGTATAGTCATATTAGGTTAACTTACGGGGTCATTCATCCACTATTTAAATACAACTACAATATCATCATCACAAATCTTCAGGGAATCACTAATAATATTATAGTCGCAAATGTGATGTGGTTGTATCATTGGATATGATATAAGTCTATGGTTCTATTAATACGTTAGATTTACTATGATGATAGCATAAGCCTTAATAAGTAAAGGTGTTTCATAATATGTGCTAGCATAAGAAATAGTGATTACGTGATGTTTAGTGGTTAATTCATAAAATATTATAAGCTTCACTACTGATTCTTTAACCTTTATTGAAGACAATATTATTGAAATTTTCGAGGAGAAAAATGTGAAATGCATAATGATTGACCCATGTATGTATATTTAGTTGCAACGAATTTTGATTTTACTTTGTCTATGTATAAAATGAGCCTCAATAGTTGTAATTTTATAGGTCTTATGATTGACAAAAGGTTTATTGATACCGTTTTTCTTGTGGCCATTAATTAATCAATTTAAACGAATAAAGATATACATTTGAAAATGAATATTATAAAATAATTAAATATTTGTTTTGCAAGTGATATGTTCATTTGTTAAATTATAAATTGGTTATCAAATGATTGCCTGCTAAAGTTGTTAAGCACGATAAAGTACCAACAATGCATATAATTGCAAAGCTTAGGTTTTTTTAAATTTAGAAATAGTATCGTTATTTAAATAATAAATCACAAAATATTGAAATATTATTTAAATAATAAATCACAAAATATTGAAATAGGTCCACTAGAGGGAGCCTAGGACTCCAGTTTTCACTGTTTCAGGCTCCCTGTTTTGTTCACCAAAGTCATAGTCCATTGTTGGATTCATAAAAGAAAAGTTTACCAAAATGTAAGTGAATATCTGTTTCAGTGTTTTTTCATCTTTAGAAGAAGTTTTGGAACAGTTTTCATTCAATGATAATTGAAATTATCTATCATTCCGTTTTATGCAAATGGATGCCATTAGAAATTGACAAAAGATAGCTTAAATAATTCTTAGAATCATTAGAATATTATAAACCTTTTAAAAATAATTTTAAATGAAACCAAATAATTCTAAAAAGAATAAACAATAGAAATCCTAATTTTATTGATAGAATAAATAGGAAATTCATTTGGACATCAAATCTCATAGAAAACGTGGAATATAATATGTTAACAATGATGGTTTTAGGAAATTTATCTTTGCATCAGATTTTAGCAGTGTTAAACAAGTTTTAAATGGTAATTCGATCTCAATTTTAAAATTGAACATTATATAACATAACCTAAGCTATCTCCCTGCACAAAAATCAGGTTTCTCAGATGATCAGAACAGAAGTTATTAACCACCCTCCCGGTGGATTGGGGGCCACACACACACACACAAAAAAAAAATTCAAATCAACACAGAATTACAATGAAGTGATTCCTGAGCTAAAAAATAATAATTCAAAGACAAAAATGAGCACAAATGATGTTTCAGACCTAAACAGACATTGAAGCTGCAAATTATTCATACTCTTTTAAGCAATAATTATTGAGAATTTTCCAAGGTTTAACAACAAACTTTCAGATTATACTTGAATCATTAATCAAAAGAAGCAGGATCCAATTAGCATCGACAAATAAAAATCACTGTGAACCCTGAAGAACTTTGATTGGTGGGTTGAACAGCTGTTGTGAACATTTGCTAAGGGCAGATGTTCAGCTCCTTTGACCTCAGTGTGCAAGATGATATCACTAGATGCTAGACACTCCAGCTAGAAATGTCATCTTTGTAAGAGTAATAGAGTTTTGTTGTAATGTTTGCGGGCACAGGTCTGCACTCCTCATTTTTTCTGCAGGGGTTGATGATGGCAGTCATTGGAGGTCTGGTTTATGGGTGTGGGCTGGTGACAATTATTGCCGCTACCTGGAAAACCTGACAGGAGGGTACAAGATCAAAGTTTTCAGCACCTTTTCCACTCTGATGGGCTGCTGTGCCCCTTGATAGATTGTTTTGGGCAGTGCAGATGTGCTCGTCCATTTATAGATACACATTAAGCAAATTATACAACACTTTTATGGATATATCTGTTATCGAGCATACTACCTTGTAAACCTGGTCAATAATTGTTTTGCCTTGTAACATTGAACACTTTGTAAGTGTACCCGATAATTTTTTGTAATCTTTTGACTAATAAAGGTTACTTTTGAAAAAAAAAATATTGAAATAATTAAAAAAATCATATGGCTAAAATTGAGTATAATATTTAATAAATTTCATATAAGTTATGTCAATTTTGACGAACGTATACCAATTTAAAAAAGAAGAAAGTTAACGAAAGATAGTTTACATTGTGTTTTAATTATCCATTTTATATGTTCAAATGGTCAACCCAAGATTAATAAAATATGTAGAGTGTTATATAATGTATCGTTATATGTTTCATATTAGACCTTTGAAAAAAAGCAATATTGTATATGTGAAAGACCTCTTGAATGTTTATATGTTTAACTTATATAAATTTATTAATAATAGAAAAACAAGACGACAGTACTTGATAATAAATAGCGTGCTTATTTCGAGTAAAATTATTTGAATTAATGTTCACTTACAATTTCGAATAAAAAACTGATAATAATGCCGAGATTTTAAATTTCCAAATCTGAAAAAGATAGTAATATTATTTTTAGCTCGTATTATTAAAATTGTTATTAAGAACATCCATTTTAATTAAGAAAACATAAGTGAATATAATATTTTGAGCAGAAATACATTTTAAAGGCCTGAAATAACATATCCAACATTAACAAAGAAAAATTTGTAATAACAAAACAAACAGCTGAAACAAATAAAAAAACAGTCACACATATTAAATCCACATAATAGATGGCAAAATTTGAATTCAGAACATGTACACCTACACTACTAAATATAGGAAATTTAATTCAAACATCTCTAGAGTGGAGTTAAACATGATGACCCCCCTCTCCCTCAGGAAATTTGAGACTGAAGAAAAATTATAAAGGATTACCAGTAAATTTAATATAACAGTTTCATGGGATATTATTTTTTCACTTAAAAAGGTTCTTCAGAGATAGTTCAGTAGTTCTTACATTTAGATACTTACAGAGTTCTCTATATAAAGTCAACAATCATTTATGCGAAATGTTTATGAGAAAATGGTATGTAATAGACATATTAAAAATAGAACATCCAAATATTAGATAATTAATCATAAAATTCCACATTACACAGCAGAGGTTCAGATTTAAAACATCAGTAATAACATTTAATAAGGACCAAATAATAATAATATATCAAAATAAGTAATAACGAGCTTGGAAAATTAATAAATTTGCAATTGATTTATTCATCCCAGTATATAATAATAATTTTGATTTCAAAGTGAAGTTTCGTAAAAGAATTAACCCACAAGAGATATAGCAGACCAAAAGACGTCGGATTATTGTTGTTCAAGGGCACAAAACAACAATACGTTCAATGTAATCAAAGATGTAATATTGCAAATAACTGCCCAAATACAACTTGTGCAATCCATAAATGTTAAACACTTCATCTCATCTATGTTCAGGATATTTAACCATCACTGAAGGCAATAGAAATAGCTACAAAAGAAACACATGAAATAAATAATACTTATATGGATGAATATGTTCAACAAAATGTTGTGTTTTAAACCAAGGCACTTGTCTCAAAACAAAAAAAAAGAATTACAATTTCCATCATCCGAACAGAAGATAAAGATAATAATAAAGTCACTGATAATGCAGAGCAACACACCAATTTCATAAATAGACAGAATCAAACATTTTGGTGACAAACGTAGAAGTGTAGATAGAGCACCAGTTGGAGTATAATAAAAGATTAACAGTGCATCATAGCATTTTATTTTTTATTTTATTTTTTCTAATTTGAGTAAATAAAAAAAAAAAAAACTTATAAATTAATATAAGGCAAATCAAAAAGTACGTCATATTCTTACTACTTATTTATTAGGAATATTTATCTAACCAAATTTATCTAATAAAAAGACTAATTTCGCAGTGAAATAGTTTTTTTATTATATCAAAAATGGATACTAATACAAAAAACACCATAGGTGATTACATTTATTCACACTCAATAGACTTTGAAGAAGTATACTATAAATAACAATAAGGCAAATAACATCATAACAAGTTAAAATAGTGAAGGAATAGACCAAGATGAATATGAAATAGTAAGCAGTAAATTCAATGTCAAAATTACTCCTATTCTCTTTAATTCATTTCTTAATTATAACAATGCTAGTACTCTCATTTTAATAACTACAAATAAGAATTGCAATTTATATCTCATAAAAAAATAATATCAGTGATGCTATAAAAAGTATATCATCATCCAATACACGATATTTCGCTGTGGAATTTCAAAATTTGCTTCAAAAAGAATTATTCAAAAGAAATCAATTATTTCTAAATAAGAAATTCCTTATTAAGATTGATATGAATCGTCCGAATAGTACGCAATTGTTATATAAATTTTATTCAAACTGACCTTCAGAAACTCCTAGCAAAATATGGCACAATTGTCTCAATAAAATATTTATCTGAAAAAAAGGGTTGGGTTGGAATTGTTGTCCAACACTGCAGCTTTCTCTATAAAACTATTAACTGACAATTTACCTATAGATCTTCCTGTAGTGTTAGAGGAAAATAAATGTCGATTATTTTTAGCAATCCATGGAGTTCAACCACAGTGTTTTGTGTGAGGAGATATAAGTCATTTGGCAAAAGTATGCCCAAGTAAGATCTGTCAAAAATGTAAAAAGAAACCATTATAGAATACATAAATGTGAAGAAATACAAATAAATACCAAATCTCCGGTGAGATCTTCAAACACTAAAAATTCTGAATTAATTCTCTTTTTTGATGATGAATGACAATCATAGAATAAAGCAAATTGTTGCGCAGCAAAATACCTTGCATTGAAATGAAGAAGCTAGTGACTCAATGTTGTTTAACCCTAAACCTATACATATAGCAAAAATTGATGATTTACAAAACAGAAAGCTGAACTCAAATATAATCCAAAAGAGTACACCTTATAATAAATAAATCAATTAAACAAATTAAAATTAAAATGTGTGCCACAAATAACACAAACAAAAGAAAATCGCAGCATGCTGCCAGTTCACAATTGGAAAAGATGTCTAACTTAATTTAAAGTGCATCGACCAAGAAGTCCAAGGACAATAAACAATAAAAAGTATTCATGATGGTCGGAAGAAAAAGATGATAAAAAGATTAATGATATTCAAGACAGTTTGTCTAACTTTTTTACAATTGGATAACAACGACAAATGAAATTCAAAATGAAGTACATGCACTTAAATTCAATGATCTTTGTTGTTTCTCCAAATGATAATATAGATCTTCAAAATCTGATAACATCATAACTAGAATAACAAATTATCTTAATAAAGGATATATGTACAGATGTATAAACTGTACATCTCTTTTATTTTACACATCATTAGGATTATTGAAATTGGTGGCCTAAATGCAAAAGATCTAAACTTCCTAAGTAGGGCTTATGCCCTTAAAAGATGGTTAAATACTAATCACCTACATATGGCTTGTCTCAGTGAAACAAAACTTCGCTGGCAATCAGACAATAGAATATAATAGGTCCATGAGCAATTCGGAAACCTACAATATTATCATGAAAACACAGACTCTTCAGGAGGTGCTGTGCTTATCAATATAAAATTTTATTTTGAAAAAGGTTGAACACTTTATTTAAGCATTGATTTATTAATACTCGAAATCATTATTTCTAATATGTCATTTATCTTAATATATATTTATTTTCAAAGAAATGTCAGCTCCATTATGTTTGCAATTAATAGAATAAATGCAACACTTTCTTCAGTAGTATCACCCGTGATTCTATTTGGGGACTTTAACATGACTTATCAACAGTTTAATATCAAGTATTTACACATGTTCAATTGAGTGCTGCTATGTGACGAGGGCTTTTCCCACCTAATGTCCATTCATTTTACACGCAGCAACACAAATCACTAACAGATTTATTATTTTATTCATTGGGGCTTTTCCATGATATTTATGCTAAACTCACACTAGTGCCGTTCTCCGAACATTTAGCTATCTTAATTTGCCTTAAATTGGATCCAGTGTCATTAGACCGCTCATCTCAAACAAACACAATCAGATTGCTTAACAAAGTCAATATACCAGAATGACTATTTTCAGAAGTGTACATATTATTTCACAAAGTATAGCTCCTGTCATTACCACCTCTCCGAGCTTGGTCGGCCTTAAGTTCTCTTATCATATGAAGAAAAAAGGTCCTAATATACTATTTGCTGAGTTAGACTTTGGTAAGAGAGTCAATGACCTAACAACATCGGATGCAAGTGTAAGGGAAATCATAAACCTCAAAAAGCAGTATAAGGACAAGAAAAGGATGCTAGCTTAATACATAGCTACAAAGAGGGCAAAAATCTAATGGCACAGCATAATTGAACTCACAGCTACTTGGGAAATAGGTACCAAATGACGTACACCCTCTATGATTAGTGAGAATAACTACAATTATTGGAGGAAAATATGCTTAACATAATATATAATCATTTTAAGAAAAAAATGCAAGATTACAGATTTGATACGAGTGATATTTGGGACAACAGTGAAGAGCCGGAGGAACATAATATATCTGATCAACAAATTTTAAATCAACTTGAGTCTTATCTGGAAAGTACACATCCAGGCCTACATGGTATACCTAGATTTGTATTAATATATCTCAGGAAGTTTATAGTTTCAATAATTTATAAATCAATAGATGCATTAGCTGGAGACTTACAAAATATACCAGATATATATACCCAAATAGCATTGGTTCCCTTTATGAATAAAAATATAAAATCCATCCCGTCTTTCCAATATCCATCCTATTTTCATGATTCCTCTTTTAATTAAAACAATTGAATCTCTGGTAAAGGACATTATTCGACATCTTCTCACTCGTATTACACCACATCAATTTTCATGCAAGTGCTCTGCCACGATAGATGTGGTGTGGCTATTCATGTTACTCGTGAAATATGTAAGGAATAACATAATGTCAAGGCCCATAGCTATCCAGTTGGACTCTACTGCAACTTTTGATTCTGTGGTGCTGGCTGAATTATTATCATTGCTTAGGCACTATGAAGTAACTTTAATATATATATAAGGATTTTAGGTAATCTACCCCTTAATCCGTTTCGATATTGTTGGATGGTGTTCTTGCTCCAGGCTTGAGATCACATCTCTCAATTCCTCAAGGCTCTCCGCTAAGCACCCTTTGCTTTATAACTTATATTAATCTGTTACTGGAACAAATACAAAAGGAACTGCCTGGAATGTACAATCCAACATTAAGAGGAATGTACAATCCAACATTAAGAGAAGAAGTTAATCATATATCATATGTAAATGATGTTACCGCATTTATTCGGTCTCAAAAATAACTTCTGCCGCTTTATCAGTTATTAGATAACTATGCTGCTAAATATAATCTACAAATAAACACTTTTAAATCATCAGAATGGAAAATTAATAAATCCATCATTGTTCCATTAATATACACAGGAAGGCTGCAAAACATTCTGGGCTACCCTATTGTGTTATCGAGAATGGCTATGAGGAAAGCAATACAACTAAGTATACTGGAAAAAACCAGAAAAGTACTCAGCTCTCTATGATTTCCCTTTCACTTCGTGGCATAGCTACTTTATTAAACATGTTAATATTCCTGCACATTAACTACTCTCTTTCAATTTTCAAACCTACAAAATACTTTCAAAATTCTATTAATTCAATTTGCACCAAATTATATGTAAAAATAAAAGTGTATCAATCAATTTGGTTAAGGTTCAGAGACCTTGTGGATTAAATATTGGGGTGTATTACTACTGCTACTGCTACCACTACTGCTGCTGCCACTACCACCACTGTACTGCTGCTACTGCTTCTACTGCTGCTGCTACTGCTATTGCTACTACTACTACTACTACTACTATTAATGCTACTGCTGCTACTGCTACTATTGCTACTGCTACTGCTATCACTACCACTACTGCCACTACTGCTGTTGCCAATGCTACCACTGCTACTTCTAATACAACTGAAGCTGCTACTGCTACTGTTACTGCTGCTGCTGCAGCTACAACTACACACCACTACTACTACTACCACAACTACCACTACCACCACTAACATCACCACCACTACCAACTCTACTCTAAGTCCCATCAATACTACTTCCACTACTGGTTGAAAACTAGAGTAATCAATGGATGTCAGAAAGCTTGTTTATAAAATCCCCATCTAATTCCTACTCATCCAATATACCCAGACTAGTTTCTAGTTTATGGCTTTTGGTAATGACAGGCCATGGATTCGAGACCACTGCAACTAGATCTTAGAATCTATTGCAAACCTCCAACATGTATCTTTCATATATACATAACTACAAAACTATGAGAATGCAATTGAAAAGACAGTACTATTTTCAATCCAATCTCATTACCTCATATAGCTCTGAATTCAGTTCAGTTCCCATGTATTTTGGTGTTTTGGTTCATTAATAACCATAGCCACCACAATCCTATCAAGCTGGATTTGTGTTAAACCACTGAACATCACATGATCACCATAGAATAGAAACTAGTCAGGGGATATTGGGTAGAGTAGGCACTAGATAAAGATTTTATGCACATGCCTTCTGGCATACCTTGATTACTCTCTCTTGCACTAAGTGGTACTACTATATGGAAAGTTTTGCCTGTTTAGTAGAGAATAAGGTCTGCGAAAGACTGGTAGAAATTGTCAAAACTGCAAAGAATAAATACATATAGTTTGTTTTAAAGTGTAAGAAAAAATGAAATGTTATTATATATTATATAATCTAATGAGCTTGGATTGAAGATGTTATTGTATTTTCAATTTTATTGTCATACTTTTGTAGTTATCTAGAGACAAAAGGTGGCTGCTGGAGGGTTGCATTAGATCCTATGATTTGTGTGCAGGGTTCTCAGATCCAAGGCTCCTCACTGACGAAATCCACAAGCAAGAAACTAGTCTGGGGATTTTGGATGAGTAGACATTAGATACGGATTTTGTGCAGAAGCCTTGCGGCATCCATTGATTACTCTGTCTTGCACTGAGTCACACTACTCTATGGTTACTTTTACATGTTTAATATTTATAAAATGAATATATTATCACTATTTGTATGCACTGTTCAGTGATAACTATTTGACAAATAAACAATAGAAATATATTTAAATATGCTGGATGATTTTTGCTTTTTGCTTAATCCAATGGAATTTATTCTAATAAAACATGTAAATTTTAATCCTTCTGTTATAAATTTGGTATATGCAACATTGTAAAATATTTTGTCTATAAGGACTAAAATATGGATTATTTAAAATTTTGTTTTTGTTTTGAATAAATATTCAAATTATTTATGAAATTTCTCATTGTCGTTTGTACGCATCATTCCACTTATCAAATGAAAATCATTAAACATATTGATTACAAATTTGAATAGTTATGAAATATTATATAATTATTTAAGTGTATTTACAAAAAGAGCACATGACATTGAAACCAATAAGAATGACTTTATTGGATTATTAAAGCATTAATATACAATATAAGAAGGGTATATTTTGCTTAATAAAAAATTATAACTGGATTTGTCATTCTGGGATCAATTTAATTAATTTAATTTGGACAATTTCAAATCACTGTGCATAATTAATTTAAAATTATTTTCATATTAGAAAATCATATTTATTATTTTATGATAAAATTTAATTTCATAAGAACATAGTTTATGTTTTGAATGGGTTTAAGTAAATTTATTATAAAAAAGTTTAGAAAGGCTGTATACAAGATACACACCAAATTTTAATATCCGGATGTAAATCTACATTATTCCTTATTTTATTCTAAAATTACGAGATCGTGTTTTATTTCATTTAAGTTAGCAATAGTATTGTTATTGTTATAATTATAAGTCATTAGCTTAGGGTAAGGATAATAGTATTGTTATTGTTATAATTATAAGTCATTAGCTTAGGGTAAAAATATGTCTCATATATTTTATTGACTAGAATGTTATTCAACATTGAATAAATCTCGAATCAGAAGTATTTATGAAATCCTATTATCCTGAGATAATCTAATGTAATTTCACGAAACATATTATTAAATGGATTTTGATAATACAATTTTACATTCAAAAAAGTATCTCAAATGATATAGATATTAAAAGACAATTTTAAAATGTAATAAAAAAATAATGTTTTATGTGATCAAAGTAATGAAAAACTTAGAAAATCTATAGAAGACAGATAAAAACTGGTAGTTATAGTAGATATTCATTATGATGTTGAAAATACATAATATCATGCGTTTTTATGCGTGAACATGCTAATGAATTTGTAATAAGATACTTTCATAAATAATATTTATAAATGAATAACATATTTTATGTGTCAAATCAAAAAAAAAAAAAAACTACTAGATGGTAATCTACAACAAGTCTCGTTACATAAAATCTAGCTTACTTACAAGTGTCAATGTTCATCTAAGTTATCTTGAAATATCAAAAAAAAAAAAAAAAAATAAGGAAATATTATAAGTATATCTTGAATGTAACAATTATCAATATGAAAACAACTTTGTTTTTAAAAGTAGCTTTTACTTTGTTTACTAGAATTAAATCGCAGGTCATTTTATTGCTAATCTGTAGCAAAAATTACATTTCTTTTATAAAATAGCGAAATAAATGTTTTTCTAAATTCAGGATTTGTTCCAAGATAAACATAAAATGATGCGATAGGATTTAAATAAAGTATAGGGTAACATCTCATAAACATTGATATATTTTGAGCGGAAGGATGGAAAAGAGTCAGGCATCCTGTAATTATAAATGGTAAGACTGTTAGAAAAAATATGATAATGATTGTATTAAGAATGAGAGCTAGAATTTGTTGCTCCCTAATGACATTATTGTTAGCTGTTATTGATATCTGCTGAAGTCTTCGTCTCATCTCTCCAAATCCTTTTATAATTTTCAAATTCATGTAAACTATTGCTACAATACCCCAATATAGCAAACCTGTATCAAAAAATAGTAAAAACTTCAAAGAATTAGCAGAATAAAATGGGTTTCTAAATCTTAAAACGTAAATTGACTCGTTGTTGTATCTTACATTGCACGGTTGCAGAATGTCCAAAATTGAATTAACGCTTGATAGCAAAAAGAAGAATCCAAGACAAATTACTACATTTTTAATTGTTAGTAGTTGTTTAGACTTATGAGGGTAACACACTGAAATAAAACGATGCAACGTAATACACGAAAACGTTGATGCCAGTAAAGATCCTAAAACAAGTGCAAATTTGTAACAGAAATGTGCCATAAACTGAACAAGATAATAGTTTCCTGGATTTCTTAAATAAGCCATATTAATTATCATAAAACATTCCTCAAAGAATTCATTTAAAGTGAAATATATGAGTAACATTTTCATTGTAAACTGAATTTTCATTTTGGAAAAGACAATTATAGACAATCCATTTCCTGATAAGCCCAGGGATAAAAAAATAAAAGCTATGTACGATTCTAACAATGAATTTTTTCGGATGGAGGATGAATTTTTATATATCTGAATAACAAATTCTGTTTCACTTTGCAGAGGTATGTTAGGATAGCAGTATAAATTGCTATAGAATTCATTACTCATTGTAAATTAACTAATGACAGGATGCACCTCACTGAAAATAAAACATATAATAATATAATATTTGTCTGAAGGTTTGTAATGATGGTATATTATAAGATGTAATATGTTGGACTATTTCCATCATTTATGAGTGAATATTGAATGTATAGAAAATTTTAAACTTTATTTAAACTTTTCAAATACAAACAACTTGTTAGTAATAACACACAAATAGACAATACAGGTTAGTAATTACACAACGTTTCGAGTAGTATTATTCTCCACTCTTCTTCAGGTGTTGCCGGCCTATATGCACAGTGACAATATTCGCTTAGAAGTTGAACTCGCACCTTTAGATTCTTGTATATTGAAATTTAAGGCAAACGCCCTTTGACAGAATAGCTCAGTTGGTAGAGTGTTTGCCTTAAATTTCAATATACAAGAATCTAAAGGTGCGAGTTCAACTTCTAAGCGAATATTGTCACTGTGCATATAGGCCGGCAACACCTGAAGAAGAGTGGAGAATAATACTACTCGAAACGTTGTGTAATTACTAACCTGTATTGTCTATTTGTGTGTTATTACTAACAAGTTGTTTGTATTTGAAAAGTTTAAATAAAGTTTAAAATTTTCTATACATTCAATATTCACTCATAAATGATGGAAATAGTCCAACATATTACATCTTATATAATAATATAAATTTCAAATTAAAAACTACAATTAATTATAAAATAAAATATTTTAATATAAATATAAATATAAACTACTTTTATTATCCATGTAAAAATGATCAGAGGAAAAGAAATTATGAGAGGTCCGTTGTCTACAATTATATATGATATATGGATTAATTTATTAAATAAGCAATGTACTTACTAGAGTTTACATATGTATTAAAGTTAGGTGGTTATTAATGTTCACACATTAACCTTATGTCATATAAATATGCATTTGAATTTTTATGTTATAAGTGAAAACACTATTCAGGATAACAAATTCTTGCTCGAACTTTATTTATCTATTTATTTTAACTATAAATGACTGAATACTAACACTTCAAACGCATGATAAAGTCTTTGGGAAAAGATAGAATGGCCATCTATCTTTTCGAACCCAAACTCTTTTGTATGGGCAAATCTTAAGTGTCTGAAAGTGAAAGCGTGAAGATATTTAATAATCACTTTAAATTACTTTTACATGCTTGAATGAATGACACTGGGAAAATTACTAGAATTTACGATACGTCATTCTTATTTGAAATTAAATGTATGTAAATAAATCAATTATTTTATATAGCGCGATGTTTTATAAACTGTAATAGTTAAACAGCATTAAGCTGTTGCACATGCGCTTTGCAGATTTTAACTATAAATGACTGAATACTAACACTTCAAACACATGATAAAGTCTTTGGGAAAAGATAGAATGGTCATCTATCTTCACACTTTCACTTTCAGACACATAAGATTTGCCTATACAAAAGCGTTTGGGTTCGAAAAGATAGATGGTCATTCTATCTTTTCCCAAAGATGTTATCATGTGTTTGAAGGGTTAGTATTCAATCATTTATAGTTAAAATCTGCAAAGCGCATAAGCAACAGCTTAATGCTGTTTAAGTATTACAGTTTATAAAACATCACGCTATATAAAATAATTGATTTATTTACATACATTTAATTTCAAATAAGAATGGCGTATTGTAAATTCTAGTAATTTTCACCAGCGTCATTCATTCAAGCATGTAAAAGTAATTTAAAGTGATTATTTAATATCTTCATGCTTTCACTTTCAGACAATTAAGATTTGCCCATATAAAAGCGTTTGGGTTCGAAAAGATAGATGACCATTCTATCTTTTTCCAAAGACTTTATCATGTGTTTGAAGTGTTAGTATTCAGTCATTTATAGTTAAAATCTGCAAAGCGCATGAGCAACAGCTTAATGCTGTTTAACTATTACAGTTTATAAAACATCACGCTATATAAAATAATTGATTTATTTACATACATTTAATTTCAAATAAGAATGGCGTATTGTAAATTCTAGTAATTTTCACCAGCGTCATTCATTCAAGCATGTAAAAGTAATTTAAAGTGATTATTTAATATCTTCACGCTTTCACTTTCAGACACTTAAGATTTGCCCATACAAAAGCGTTTGGGTTCGAAAAGATAGATGACCATTCTATCTTTTTCCAAAGACTTTATCATGTGTTTGAAGTGTTAGTATTCAGTCATTTATAGTTAAAATCTGCAAAGTGCATGTGCAACAGCTTAATGCTGTTTAACTATTACAGTTTATAAAACATCGCGCTGTATAAAATAATTGATTTATTTATGTATTTATTGCAACATTCAAAATTGTAGACTTAATTTTATTGCCTATTTTTACTATATATTGTTTTGTTTTTTTCAAATATATAATTCAATTGTTTATTATATAATAATTGTTGCAATAAAAGTCTAGTAAAATAATAATTTATAAGAATGATAATATAGTTTATAAATAATTAAAATAACCTGCAAAAGTTTTTTTTAGTTAATTTCATAACTTTCTTTATCTGAAAACCATGAACATTTAATGTTAGGAAGATAAATGCAATCATATTATATCCCACGATCCATGCATTTTAACTAATTGTAATAATTTTTTTTGTAAAAATAATGATTTATGAATAAACTTTGTGTTTAATTGAGATTCATAAATATTGTGGTAAATCATAATGTTGTTAACTTTCCTTAAATATGAATTTAAATGATTTTTATTTCAAGAAACTTAATTCCTACCTAAAAATATTTTTTTTAAAAAAAGTACAATAGCTAAATGTTTTATATTAACATGCATGGACTGTGTTTGTGTTGGGATGACCACAGTTTGGATATTTTAACATTAAAAAAATATGTCCCCATAAGAACTCAAATTCATTATAATTAGGTTTTTCATGAAAAATCCTTAGCATCTCAGTCATTGGAAATAGTACATCTGTAGAGTAAAATTGTATTAATATTTCTATTTAACTCATACATAACTAATGAAAAATAAATATTTCTTCTAAATTCTGAATTAATCTTCTCAAATGATGAATATTTTATAAATAATTTATGAACATATTAATAAATGTGTAAAAAAGTTTAGAGAATTAATTAAAAAGACAATAAATAAATATCTGTAGATTATAGACAATGGCATTAGCTTTAAATTTGGATTTCATTTATTAAATAACATTTTTTCCCATCTTATTATTTAATTATAATTTTTATCAGGCTTTTTTTAGTTTTAGCTATTTTTAAGGAGAAAAAACAAGTGAGAAACACTCTATAAAGAGTCTATGGAAAAGTACAAAATAATAAATTAATAAACAAAGTATTTTTTCATTCTTTACATTGCCATTGTTGGAAAATATTATACAATTTGAGAATTTATACTTGTTATAAAACAACTGGCAACTGCAGTAATATAGGCATTTGATAAATGCATTTGAGGCCTTTTGGATTTTATAATATATTTGAGCCTCAAATGCTTTTATGAAAGGAAAATATTTATGCACTTTTAAATTCTTTTATATTTACTAAGGTAATAAACCTAAAGCATGTGCAGTTGAAAATGCGAAGGTAGGGACTTCTATAGTTCTTACCACAAGCTTACGCATTGGGAGAATGTGTAAGCTTGTGGTTAAGACCTGTAGAAGTCCCCACCTTTGCATTTTCAACCACAAATGCTTTAGGTTTATTACCTTAGTAAATATTACTTACGTAATCAATGTAATCAATGTGCATTAAATAAATTTATAAATTCTTTTATAATAAGTCTAGAGTTTTAAGATCGCTAATATTTTTCAAGAACAAGAAATTAACCATAAAATGTATTACTTAGTTTAATTACTTTGATATTTTTTACTTTATGTGAGATAGTTAAATAAAAAAAAAACATTATTTTTAAAAAAAAAAAATGCATATATATTTTATTAAGATAAAAAGAAAAACAAAAATATTTGTTATCGTTATTATTTCTTTTGGAAATTTCAACATCCAACATAATTATTACTTTATTGTTTGTTCATAATTTTTAATTTATCATTAACTAAGTTTAAATTATATCTTGATTGATAACTTCTTTGTATTGCTCACAATTTTTTTTTTCAAACTGGATATAAGACTTGTTACCTAAGACAATGAATAGCTTCAGAATCTCCAAAAGTATTCACATAAGAAGTCTTTTTTATCTTGTACCTCCAAAAAGTTGACAAATGTCAAAGGCATGTATAAGAAAAAGATTCATCCTAATAAAATATATAAAATAAATCATTTCCAGAAGGTGCATACACATTTGTCCCATGGCAATTCATTTCTTGTCTATCTAAATCTAAACAATGTAGGTTACTGTCGGATAAAATGAGTTTCATCTTTTCATTTTATATTTTTTGTGTATACAAGTGATGATTATATTCTTTTTGCATACATATGATGGTAACTTGTTATATTTATTGTCCAAGAGGGATACAATTTGTTTGGAAATAGCTTACTTGTGAGCTATAGACTGGAAAATAATATGATGCAAGATGTGCAAAACTATTCACTCTACAGCATGAGTAACAATGCATAGGAAGGAATTAAAATTTAACTCTTTGCTACATTCAATTTCATGTTGTGTGTATATATATTATAACGGTCACTGAGAAAGTGATCAGAGTCTTATCGTATCTGCACTATAAGCGCACCATCTAGGCATTTGAACCTAGAAAATTTATATAGTAGGCAGATACGTAAGTTAAAAAAAATTGTTTATATATATTTTATTCTGACCATTAGCCCAATGTCACTAGCTTATAGAGTAGCAGAGCTTTAAACATTTTTATAAGTTTTAATAGATTTATATTCTCAAAATATATTAATATTTAAAACAATAAAATAAAAGAAGCCACTGCCAGTAATTAACATACCCACATATATATTTATATTTAAAATTAAGGAATAAACTTAGACTTTACAATTAGCTTTAAATTGGTTATTATTATTATTTTTAAATTTAAATTATTGTTGAATAAAGTCAGCACAGATGGACATTTAAATTATATTCTCCTGTAGCATGTTGAGTATAGATAACTACACAGATTCCACAGTTAATAACTTTCAAAACAAATCATTCAATCTCACACTAAAGGTTCGTAGCCCACCCAACACCTGCTCCCAGATATGTAGTCACAACCAATGTAATATGAAGATGCTACCATAAAACCACAACAACAGGAATGTGCATCTGATAGCGTGATATTATTTGAAGGATATGATCCGTGTCCAAAACAGGCAATCATGTATATAATTTTTTTAAAGGTGCTACATATGGGGGGAGAGCGGTCTTTCTGCCAACTTATAAATCCCTGTCCATAGAGCTAGAAGGAGTCAATGGCTCAGGAAATACTTCTGTGACCATTTCAATGATATGACTGCCTCTTTGGGGTCATGCATTCAGCAGGGCACGTTGCCCTGTATGCTAAACATGCTTCACATTACATTAATATAAACACCCGTATATTCCTCCACAAGCATTGTCCTAACTACAAAACAAATAGCCTGAAATTAACCCTTTAAAATAAACATAAACGAATTTAATGAAACTATATAGCTATCCACCCCAACTTAAATTAAAATACATTTTAGTTAAAACATAACACACACAAAAAAGAGAAATGGAAATGATTGCTTAAACATCTGCATAAAAAATACTAATAATTGATTGTGCATTCTTTAAGTCAGATAAGAGTTCTTATTTTCAGCTATTAATTGAAATTTTAGAAAAGTTATTATTAGATAGACACAAGAGTTCATACTTTATGGATTGAGCAGATTTAGAAGTCCATCTTCGTGATCACTTTCATAGATTTTGTCTTTCTTTGAAAGGGAACCACTACTTGCCATGCATTTGGTCAGGAACTGTCATCCAGAGGCCTCATCTGCTTGTCCGGAAAATTAAATTTATTGCAGACTTCCACATCGTGAAAATCTGCAATATAGCTAGTTATAACAATATATTCATAGTCAGCTCTAAGATAACAATTATAATAATCATTTGGCTTTTATATTTTTATTAGCCTATTATCATCCAATCTTTGGATTCAATGAGCAAGACATTACTAATCCTCTGGTGTTTCAATTACGGTCCGTGCTGACATTTCTGGTGTTTGCATTGATCATTTAATTTCTTTTTCTTCTCTTATCTAACCATTTAATTATTTGAGTGCCCCAAGGGCTAGTTTGCTTTAGAACAATCATTTAATTAATAAAACAATCATTTCCATTTTGTAAGATTATAGAAATCAACATTATTTCTATTTTTAAAATATCAATCTTTATATTTTTAATTTTTTTACAAAAAAAAAATACTTTCAAATACTTTTTCTTAAAATAGTTTAAGTTTTCCATCTGCGCGACAATATATATGTATATATATTATAACGATCGAAATGCAAGTGAAGATCGAATCTAACCGCAAAAACAATATCTGCAACTACCAGGGCACCATATAGGCATTTGAGCCTAGAATAATTTATAAAGTAGGCAGATACGCGCTGTTAAGATTCCACTTTATTTAAATATTCCGATCGTTAGCCCAAGTCACTAGCTCAGCGGAGACGCAGAGATAATAAAATATAAATTGTATATCTTAAATATAAGAGAATAAAAGCCACTGCCAGAAATTAACACATAAAAAGATTTATTTACGCACATATAAAATAATATTTAAATTTTGAGGAATAAATTTAACGTTTATAATTTTATATTGATCTTTAATTCTAAATTTAAGTAGATTTCAAATAATGAGTTTACTATTTATTTAGAGGGTCGAGTATGAATGGACTACATAGGTCTGCATTTGAAAGGAAAATATTCTTCCCTGATTTAACCTTAGGCAACAAATTTCGCAATCAACTGGCGCCAATCAATCTGATACATTCATGTATTCAATGTAGCATGATACGACAACACAAAATACTATATTGTCAGGAATGTACATCTGAACAATAAGTAGAAATAGAGAAGCAATTGACTCTCCACCAGCAGGAATGTGACATCTGTTGGCAAGTAGATCAATAAACTAAAAACTCCATAGGAATGGACTGCGGTCTTCTGCCGACTTACAAACCCATCCATAGGCAAACAGAGCATGTGTGGCGTATATCTATAATCCTGCCCGTAGCGGACCTCATACTACATCTACTAATTACACAAATATATCCAATCCATTGAACCAATTCAACTACGAAATGGATAACCTAAGATTACCCTTTCTTAATACAACTTTACAAAACTATATAGCCCTTCACGCCCGACTTAATTTTAACATTTATATACGTTCGCACAGATTTGTTTAAAAATGTTGGGTATAGATCGATTACACAGATTCCACGGTCAAAAACATTTCAAAATAAACATAAACGATCAAAATACAAAATTATTGATACCGACAATCGCAGAGGGAAACTTATAAGTAACCCAATAGTATTCATCATAAGATACTTGCGTTGTCACCAATAACTTAAAAGACATCCGAATAAATACATTTTAGATACTCACCGTAAGGTATCATTATTTATCGAATGTCTATATATTTCTATCAGATATGAAAACCAAAATCTAATTAACCGCAAACGAATCCATGCAAGCGTCTATAGACAACTTAAATGTAATGCATTTAATAATTTCTACAATAAAATATTACTACAAATAAAAATATTAAAAGGGAAATGATTCTTTTAACAATCGGGAAAGATATAAAATTAACCATTATTAATTTGATTTAAAACTTACAAAAGTCAGATAAGAGTCCATTTTAAATAAGTTGGCTTGTTTATTACATTGTACAACTTGACGAAAGTTCTTGATTGATTTTAATAATTGTTCATTTCTTATAGCTTACGGTAGCAGAGCTCCCGGTTCCTGGTGTCAATGTCCATGGAGTCTTTAATTGCAAGATCAATCTAATGTTCAGGAGGTGGCATTTGCTGGTTCATGGTATCAGTCGTTTCATTTCAGAGATAAGTGAGAGAGAACGATAAAGTGCGTCTTTATCGCTCGTCTCACCCAACCAAGTTGAAAAAAGCTTCTTCAACTCAATATTTTTTTATAGAGAGTGTGGTATGTGCGTCATACCACATCTCTCAAACACACAACACTGGAACTGTCCGAAAAAACTGTATTTCCCTTTTTATATTATCCACAAGGATTCAATGAACAAAACATCACTAATCTATCACTTTCATTAGGGTCCGATCCAAGGCCTAGTGCTTCCATTGGTCAAGCTAAAATCTCTTTTTTCTCTTATCTAACTTTTTATCTGACTTTTTAATTACACAGCTTTTAGATAATTAATAAACAATCATTTCCATTTACAGATTACAGGAATTAAATAATACCTGTTTTTATTTTAACTTACATTATTTTTTTATTAAAATATTTTTATATTTCAATCTTGTATTTTTTATCAAAAAAAAAAAATGTTCAAATACTTTTTTTTTATTTATATAAAAAAAAAAATATTTTTAAAGTTTAGCATCTGTGCGAATGTATATACATTTAACAAACGTTTTAATTTTAGCATTTAGTTTTTTACTTTTATTTGCGAACTTTTAAGTTTTTATTTTAAATAAATGTAACGACATATTTATATATCGTTACATATCAGTAAACTTCCTCAAAAAACAAAAACATTAAAAAAAAAAAAAGAATTTACTTAGTGTTAGTAATTACGTTACACAAATTGATTATATATGAAAATTTCAAAAGGACAAAACTTTTTTTTTTAAAAGACAAAACAGTAATTACACACAAATATAATGATTAAAAAAAATGTTGACTGTTGATTCCTTATTTCCAGCTAAATTTCTGCCCCCTCCCTTCCAAGTTTCATTTCTCCTACCTTTAACTATTACTTAGGCAAGTTTGAACGATTAGATTTTAATTTAACAAGACTTTTTTTTTTTTTAAAAAAAATATGATTTAGATTTATTATTACGTTTTATTTATTAATTCTTATTCCTCGAATTTATCTTTACATATGCACAATTTTTTTTTTTACTGGCAGTACCTTTAAGACCAAAAATTCATAACTTTATATAATACAAACAATATATTCTGATTTCAGAAAAAATATTACGGGCTTCATTTTCAATGTACTCGTGGTTTATTAAATATCGGACTATAACTATACGTTAATACAAAAAATATATACTTATTTCAAAAAAAATATTACTGGCTTCATTTATTTTTAATATTCTCAGGGCACTCGTGTTTATTCAAGATAGGAAATTTCAGCATCAATTCCCCTTCTCAGGGTCAATCTCTGAGGTAAAGCCACACTTGGGACGCCAATTATAACGATCTGGAGAAATGCAACTTAACGTAAACTGCACTACAGGGCGCCATCTAGGCATTTGAACCTAGAAAAATTTATAGAGTAGGCAGATACGTAAGTAAAAAAAAAAAAATTTTTTTTTTTTATATTTTGGTTGGGGGCTATTGTAACGATCCGGAGAAAGTGACTTAACGTAATCTGCACTACGGGGCGCCATCTAGGCATTTGAACCTATAAAAATTTATAAAGTAGACAGATACGTAGTCAAAAAAAAAATTTTTTTTAAAAATATTTTGGTTCCGGTCGTTAGCCCATTTCACTAGCTCAGGGAGTAGCAGAGATTTAATAATATCATATCTTATCTAATTAGATTTCAACATTAAAAAATAAATAAAATAAGCCACTGCCAGTAATTAACATACAATTATTTATTTATGCACATATATATAAGATTTAAAATTATTTTAGTATTGTTTTACATTTTAACATTTAACATTATTTTTAACTTTGATTTTTGACTTTAATTTACATTTAATTACTATTATATTCTAATTTTACATTTTAATTAAGTTCGCACCGATAAATTTATGAAAGCTTGTTTATAATGTTGAATATAGATCGGTTACATAGATTTCACGGTCAAAAACATTTCAAAGTAAACATAAACGATCAAAATACAAAATTATTGATTACTGACAATTGCGGAGGGAAATTTATACGTAACCCAATAGTATTCACCATAAGATACTTGCATTGTCACCAATAACTTAAAAGACATCCGAATAAATACATTTTAGATACTCACCATAAGGTATCATTATTTATCGAATGTCTATATATTTTGATCAAATATGGAAACACAAAACATAGTTAACCAATAAACAATCCATGCAAGCGTCTATAAACAACTTAAATTTAATGCATTTTTATTTAGGATCGAGTATGAATAGACCAGATAAATTTGCTTTTGAAAATAAACATTCTATCCCTATTTAACCTTAGACTAAAATTCGTAGTCAAACTGGCATCAATCCATCTGATACATCGATGTATTCAATGTAATAAAATACGGCAGCACAAAAGGTTAAGAGAAGAAATTGCCTCTTATGAGATAGGAATATTACATCTATCTGCAAAGAAGAGCAATAAAACAAAAAACTCCATAGAAAGGAACTGCGGTATCCGACTTATAATTCCTTCCATAGGCAAACGGAAGTGTGCGGCGTATGAAGCGATTCTGCCCGTAGCGAATCAATATTACATCTACTAATCACACCAATATATCCAATCCATTGACCCAATCTAACCACGAAACAAATAACCTAAGATTACCCTCCCCTAATATAACTTTACAAATCTATACAGCCATTCACGCCCGACTTAAGTTTAACATTTATATAATTTACCTTAACGGAAAACAGAAATCATAATAAAACTTAAAGAACAAAAAATAAATAAATAAATGGAAATGATTTTAAATATATATAAAAAAAGAAATACATCAAATAACATTATTAATAAATTAAGTTGGTCAGATAGGATAATATTGCAATCATTTAAATACGAAAAGTTTTTAACTTAATGTTCATTAATTGTAAAGTTCTTACGGTTTTAAACAGTTCATCTTTATTTGTTGCTTGCCCTGAACGTGAATTCCCACGCCGTCCTAAAATTGGTATTCTGTTGGCCGATTTATTTATCCATCCGGAGGTTTTTTGCTTTAACTGGTCCTCAGTGTAGAAAAACGATAGTTCATTTCTTTTTCTTTCTTAGCAAAGCTGAAGGGATTGAATCATGCGTCTTTTTTCAATCCCTTCTCCTTCACTTCCGCACTAACACATCTCTCTCACATCGTAATAATCATTCACTAGTCACTAATTAATAATTTCCAAATTTTCCTTTTATACGTATTCGAAGGATTGACTTAACATTACATCATTGATATGATGATCCTTTTCGTTGAGGTCCGATTTCCCAATGGATTTATTTCATTTGCTAAAAGTTTCTATTGTTTTCCTATCTGACCTATGTTTTTACATTTAAATGCCCAAGGCTGGTTTACATTTGACTAATTAAATTTATCATTTCCATTTCTGATTAATTAACCTGTTTTCCAAATCAAAGATATATTTAAAGATAAATTTAAAGATATAATTTTATTTCCAAATCTTTTAAAAATTTAGTTTTAAAATACTTTTTCTTTAATAAAGTTTTATTTTAATAATTTTTCATTATCTGTGCGATTTAATATATAAGAGTTTAAGATGATATTTAATTTCAATTTTTAATTCTTAAAGAAAAATTTTAAATGCGAACTTTTTAATTTACTTTCATGTTTAATAAAAAAAAAAACAATGTAACGAACGTCTGTGCTCGTTACAATATATATATATTAAGCAACTTTTTATTTTCAGTTTTTAAGTTTTTTTCTTTTTAGTAAATCAATTTTTATTTACGATCTTTTTATTTTCATTTTAAAATAATGTAACTGCATATTATATTCCGTTACATATCAGTAAACTTCCTCAAAAAACAAAAACATTAAAAAAAAAGAATTTACTTAGTGTTAGTAATGACGTTTCAGAAATTGATTATACTAAACTTTTTTAAAAAGACAAAACTTTGGTTATTAATTAAAAGACAAAACTTTGGTTAGTAATTACAAGAAAAAAAATGCTGACTATTCTTTCCTTTTCACCCCAGCTGAGATTACACGTCCTCCCTCACGAGTTCCCTTTTTCCTACATTTCATTATTAAGTTAGGCAAGTCAAAGAAGTTATGCGATTTTAGACTTTTTTTAAAATTAAATTATGATTTATATTAAGTATTACATTTTATTCCTCACATTTATTTCTACATATGCACCATTTTCTTACTAGCAGTACTTTTTACAAAAACTTCAAACAATAACTTTACATTAATACAAAAAATATATACTACAAAAAATATATACTGCTTTCAGAAAAAAAAAATTACTGGCTTCATTTTCAAGGTACTCGTGGTTTATTAAATATCGGACTTTAACTATACATTAATACAAAAAATATATACTTCTTTCAAAAAAAATATTACTGGCTTCATTTTCATGGTACTCGTGGTTTATTAAATATCGGACTTTAACTATACATTAATACAAAAAATATATACTTCTTTCAAAAAAAATATTACTGGCTTATTTTTCAAGGTACTCGTGGTTTATTAAATATCGGACTTTAACTATACATTAATACAAAAAATGTATACTTCTTTCAAAAAAAATATTACTGGCTTCATTTTCAAGGTACTCGTGGTTTATTAAATATTGGACTATAACTATACATTAATACAAAAATATATATACTCATTTTTAAAGAAAAATGTTACTGGCCTAATCTTCAGAGTATTCATATTTTTTAAGTTACTAAATCATTCCTTTTCTTTTTCAAATATTAAAGTTATTTGACGATCATATTTATACCTGGCAGTCACATCTTATCTTAATTTATTTTTACTATACCTGTTCTGATTTTCAGGGTGCTATTCACACTATCTCCTAAACTATTTTATTTGATCAGGGTATTCATGGTTAATGAATATCACACCGCACGCTGGGCAGCCATATATAACGGTCACTGAGAAGGTGATCAGAGTCTTATCATATCTTCACTACAAGGGTGCCATCTAGGCATTTGAACATATAAAATTTATATAGTAGGCAGATACGTAATTTAAGAAAAAAAATTTTTATATATATTTTATTCTGACAGTTAGCGCGATGTCACTAGCTTATAAAGTAGCATAGATTTAAACATTTTTATAAGTTTTAATAGATATATATATTCTCAAAATATATTAATATTTAGAACAATAAAATAAAAGAAGCCACTGCCAGTAATTAACACAAAAACATTTATTTACACACATATATATTTATATTTAAAATTGAGGAATAAACTTAGACTTTACAATTAGTTTTAAATTGGTTATTATTATTATTTTTAAATTTAAATTATTGTTTAATAAAGTCCACACAGATGGACATTTAAATTATATTTTACTTTAGCATGTTGAGTATAGAGTAACTACACAGATTCCATAGTTAATAACTTTCAAAACAAATCATTCAATCTCTGACTAAAGGTTAGAAGCCAACCCAATGCCTGCTTCCAGATATATAGTCACAACCAATGTAATATGAAGATGCTAGCATAAAACCACGCCAACATGTCTGTGCATCTAACAGCATGATATTATTTGAAGGATATGATCTATGTCCAGAACAGGAATGTGCATCTGTCTGACTAAGGAATCATGTATATAATTTTTTAAGGTGCTATGTATGGGGAGAGAGCAGTCTTTCTGCCGACTTATAAATCCCTGTCCATAGAGCTAGAAGGGGTCAATGGCACAGGAAATACATCTGCGACCATTTAAATGATATGACTGCCTCTTTGGGGTCATGCATTCAGTTGGGCATGTTGTCTTGTATGCTATACATGCTTCACATTACATTAATATAAAGACCCATATATCCCTCCACAAGCATCATCCTAACTACAAAACAAATAGCCTGAAATTAACCCTTTAAAATAAACATAAACGAATTTAAAAAATCCATATAGCTATCCATCCCAACTTAAATTAAAATACATTTTATTAAAACATAACACACACAAAAAAAGAGAAATGGAAATGATTGCTTAAACATCTGCATAAAAAATCCTAATAATTGATTTTGCCTTCTTTAAGTCAGGTAAGAGTTCTTATTTTCAGCTATTAATTGCAATTTTAGAAAAGTTCTTATTAGATAGACACAAGAGTTCATACTTTACAGATTGAGCAGATTTAGAAGTCCATATTCGTGATCACTTTTGCACATTTTGTCCTTCTTTGAAATGAAACCACTACTTGCCATGCATTTGGTCAGGAACTGTCATCCAGAGGCCTCAGCTGGTTGTCCGGAAAATTAAAGTTATTGCAGACTTCCAAATCATGAAAATCTGCAATATATCTAGTTATAACGATATATTCATAGTCAGCTCTAAGATAACACTTATAATAATCATTTGGATTTTATATTTTTATTAGCCTCTTATCATCCAATCTTTGGATTCAATGAGCGGGATGTCACTAATCTTCTGGTGTTTCAATTATGGTCTGTGCTGACATTTCTGGTGTTTGCATTGGTCATTTAATTTCTTTTTGTTCTCGTATCTAATGATTTAATTATTCGAGTGCCCCAAGGGCTAGTGTGCTTTAGAACAATCATTTAATTAATAAAACAATCATTTCCATTTTCTAAGATTATAGAAATCAACATCATTTCTTTTTTTAAAATATCAATCTTTATATTTTTACTTTTTTTACAAAAAAAATACTTTCAAATACTTTTTTCTTAAAATAGTTTACGTTTTCCATCTGCATGACAATATATATATATATATATATATTAAACAACTTTTCATTTTCAGTTTTTAAGTTTTTTTCTTTTTAATAAATCAATTTTTATTTCCAATCTTTTTATTTTCATTTTCAAATAATATAACAGCATATTATATTCTGTTACAATACATACATATATATTGTACCCTCACTTCTCGATATATAATATAATTTAAAATATGACTAGCTCAATTAAATCATTATGCTCGGCTAAAATATATATAACTATCTTTAATATATTTTTTATAATACTATATCTTATTAGATTTATTATAACTTATCCAAAATTAATATAGTTCAATATTATGTACTAATTAAATAAGTATTTACTAAAAATCATGAGACTGTGAAGTGAAGTTACAATTGGTAATTGAATTTACATTGAGCCAATGTCTTTCCAAGACACTGTCTCAATGGCATAAGAATACTATTACTTCTTTATTATCTCATTACTAACTCTACAGCACTCTTATGACTTTTATAAATGAACTATCTTTAATAATAATAGATAATTAAATCTTAATCTTTTATTAAGGAAATATAATTAAACGATCTCAGGTTCTTCTAATTATCTTAAAATAATAATAATTCGTGTAGATAGGAATGATAAGGGATTTAATATCAAACCTAAATACACCTAACTTATTCTAATAACAATAACTAACAATAATAATCTTTAGTGTATAGCTTAATCTTATCTATTTTATTATACTATTAATCATTAAGAAAATAAGTAAATCATATACATGTCTTTCATTTCCATATAGTATCTTAATTTTAAAATATACTAAAATCTTATAATTTAACAATCTGTGGCAATAAATAATATTATACTCTTATATTATGCATTATAATTACTTTGTGACCATTGTAATATTATATGTTAATGTCAATCAATTTCTATAAATTATATTAAGAAAATCTTGTGTTTCTTTCTCAAAAAATAATAATAATAATAAATTCATATTGTGCAAATATTATGTACATTCAAATTATCTGTTGTCAAATGCTGTGGTGAAAAATAATAAATTCGACACACTTTTAAAAAACAACTTAACAAATTTATTTACATCAACTATAACAAATAACTTATTTACACTATTTACATTACAAATGGAACTTAAGAAACTAAAACAAAAAATAAGAAAAATAATAATACAAGATTTTTACACTGTTACTATTTCCATAATCATAAATAGATAATTTATACATTTTTTAAATGTTGTATCAATAACATTTAATTAAGTTTATGACTTTAATTTTAATAAACATCATTTGTCATCAATTAATACAACAAAAGGTTTTATGTGAAATATCATTCATGTAGCATATATGTAAATAAACAGACTTTAATTATTAAAATGCTACTTCACTTAAGTCTTACTGCTATTTAGATTATAATGTACTAGTATGTATTACATTTACTATTAATATTACTCAAAGATCAATTAATGTATAAACTGATATAACTTTGTAATATAATAACAATTATTGATTATAATTATTTATTTCATTCCGATATAATGTCATACTACATGTCTTATCAAAATATGCAATACATATATGTTCTTTCAAAATAATATTTTAAAATTATTCAACAATTTCAAATTTTCATAAGGTATTATATTAAATAAAATTCTATGATTCTTTTCTATTTAAATCATTACTTTTCTTTACTTGTTATTCTTATTCCTTCCTAAAAAACTTCTATCTACAAAAGTCATTTTAACCTTATTTAACTTCAGAAAAATAGATGACCAATTTTTAAAAAAAATAATAATAATCCAAACTCTCTTATACCTCATCATCTATATACGATAAACCTTCAATCAAAATATAAATTTCTACATAGAATTAACTTACTTATCTAATAAAAATAAAATATAGATTTTTATTATATCTCTTACTAACTTGAAAAAAAAAATAAATAACTTACAATAATATAATAAATCTAATTCCTAATATTGTAACAGAAACATTAAAATTTATTCACGAAAGAATCATATAATTATTTCTAGGTTCTCATATTATGTTGTACTAAATTTACATCATCAATTTAAAGTATGCATATTAAAATAAAACTGTTATTACTAATATCATGTGTGTATATTCTTTAAATATTTATCCATCCATTCAACAATCAAATAACATTTGGTTGATCTAAAGAAAACATAGCAAATACATCAAATTATTATTATTACATAATTTTTACCATAAATGATACTTCAATGTACAGTCCGTCACCCGATGTCCTCCAGGATTACAGTTTTACAAAATAATTTCACATTTACACTCAACAACTATTCTTTAAAATTTTACGTGTTGTATAATTATAAAATAAACTTTATGCAATGAAATGTTATATTAATATTTAGCTTTTTTTTTAAAAATGTAAATGTACCTTTCCTATCTTTAATAAATCAGTAATTAATTAAATATTTATGTTAGTTAATAAATAAAAAACATATTACATAAAATCCAACGGTGTCTTATTTACCACAATTGTTCTTTTTCCTAGGCACAAATTTTCACCAAAAATTACTTCCTTTTCCGGTACATCACGTGTTTTTTTAAAAATTTTTGTAGAATAAATGAAACGTTCTTTTTTTTAAAAAAAAAAAAGTCAAAGTCAGTTCCACCATAAGAATAAAATAATAATTAAAATAGTTTATGGAATCCAGATTCATTTCTTTTCAGGAAAAAATATTATTATTTAAAAGTTATTACTTTTTAGAATTAGTCTATAATTTACAAAGTTCTTATTTAATTATTTTTAATTGATTTGGATATCCACGTATATTTGATTTGCGCATCCTTTAACAAATATCTAGGTAAGATTAATTTTAGATTCTTCTGTACGACCAGTGTTCAGACTTTACTAATATAATAATTTTTTATATAGGTATTTCTTTACCCATTAAATTTCCAATTTATTTGCCTTTTAAAACTGTCAGAATTTAGTCTTTTAAACCATAAAGACTTAACAAGGCAAGTATTTATATAATTACTGTTAATTATCATATCTTTATCAAGATATATACTTAAATTTATAATTTACAGATACTTTCTTCATAAAGAAGTATTTCTCATTCTTTTAAATATCTGTTTTATAAAATTAATTACAATCAGCTTTTAAATTTATATAAAGTCCAACATATTACTTTTATGCATCTAGTAACTCTCCTAGTTAATCCAGCGTTTGTTAAATTTTTAGTATAAAGTCTCCAATACATTTTATCCTTATACGATGTTTTCATGACTATTTGATAGTAAATTGAGCTTCGATCGAGACGATCAATAGGAAATTATAATTAAAATTAGCACTGCATATTTGTCGGTAAACTTTTATAAATTATTTAAAAAAAAAAAACTATTATGAGAGCGTCTATTATTTTACTTAGCTATCTCTAATAGCACATTTTACTTTAAAAATTACAATCACAATCCCCCTCCGAACAATTGAACCTTGGTTTTATACCGGAAGAAACTCCCCACTTGATTGGTGAATTAAACAATCAACTTGCTAGCTTATTTACATATTTTACCAACAAGACAGAATTAAAAATAAATAATGACTTATTTAATATTTATTATTTATCACATTATTAAATTCTTAAATTAATCTTTATTATTTATTTAAATCCATTAAACATTTTTTTAAAATATACTTCTTACTTTATTTCACTTTTAATTTTTATAAGATTATTTTTATAAACAAACTAAGTCTATTTTTATTCGTTACGTTTTTAAAACAGTATTTTAAAAATCAGATTTAATGTTTCACATTAATTATTTTTATTTTTATCTCATGATAGCCAATATAATACTTATAATTTTTATAACAAAATTTTAAATAGTTTTGCAACTTTACTAAAAAAAACTCCCAAGCATGTGTGTATGTGTCTAACTAACATCTGTTTTACAACACTGCTACAAACGCTTGTAATAATCTAAAAATAAACTAACAATTTCATTTTTAAAAAATAAATATTTTTAAAATAAATAATATCTTCTAACAACTTTTAAAATAATACTTCGATATTATTAAAATCAAATATTAATCTTCTATTATGTACTACTAATAATTAAAATATTTATATTCATTTATTAAATATTAATCTTTATCAACAATAAATATATGCATTTAATTTTAACTTGTCTTTTTTAACACTTTAACTTTAAACATTTCTTTATTAAATTTATTAATCCAGTATTGATTATGGCCAGTTTTCCCAACCATATACTATTATCATTCCCATTGAAACGTCTCTCTCAAACATCAGCTCAATTTTCACATATCAAATATTCATAGATTACTTTAATTACACTTTTTAAAAGATTGTTATAAATAAAATTAACATCATATAGCTAAATATATCTTAAATTTAAAATTTTTTTAAATAGATTGTTACAACAATTTATGGAGACCCATACAAAAGGGCACAAATATATATATATATATATATATATATATATATATATATATATATATATATATATATATATATATATATATATATATATATATATATATATATATATATTCAACAGTCACAATTGTCTATCTCGCTAACACACTGCAGAATTCAAACCCCAGACATGAAACTGAACATTCTAGGAGGGCAGCCTTCTAGATATACTAAGTTTGAATCTAAATTCCAAATTTCACAGTGCCATCTATGTGATAACACATCTGATGCCACTACTAGTATAACCTTTGACCAGTGCCTGGTGGTCAGGGAGAAACAAAAGACTCTATACTAAAAGAAACTTGGGTGGCTAATTAATGTCTATGAATTTACAAAAGAAATGCAGAATATATATATATATATATATATATATATATATATATATATATATATATATATATATATATATATATATATATATATATATATATATATATATATATATATATTGTGCCCTTTTTGTATGGGTCTCCATAAATTGTTGTATCAATCTATTTAAAAAATTTTAAAATTAAGATATATTTAGCTATATGATGTTAATTTTGTTTATAACAATCTTTCAAAAAGTGTAATTAAAGTAATTTATGAGTGTTTGATATGTAAAAATTGTGCTGATGTTTGAGAGAGACGTTTCAATGGGAATGATAATAATATATGGTTGGGAAAACTGGCCATAAGCAATACTGCATTAATAAATTTAATAAATAAATGTTTAAAGTTAAAGTTTTAAAAAGACAAGTTAAAATTAAATGCATATATTTATTGTTGATAAAGATTAATATTTAATAAGTGAATATAAATATTTTAATTATTAGTAATACATAATAGAAGATTAATATTTGATTTTAATAATATCGAATTATTATTTTAAAAGTTGTTATAATATATTATTTATTTTAAAAATATTTATTTTTAAAAATGAAATTGTTAGTTTATTTTTAGATTATTACAAGTGTTTGTAGCTGTGTTGTAAAACAGATGTTAGTTAGACACATACACACATGCTTGGGAGTTTTTAGTAAAGTTGCAAAATTATTTTAAAATTCTGTTATAAAATTTATAAATATTATATTGGCTATCATGAGATAAAAATAAAAATAATTAATGTGAAATATTAAATCTGATTTTTAAAATACTGTTTAAAAAAACATAACGAATAAAAATAGACTTAGTTTGTTTATAAAAATAATCTTATAAAAGTTAAAAGTGAAATTAAGTAAGAAAGAATATTTAAAAAAAATATTTAATGGATTTAAATAAACGATAAAGATTAATTTAAGAATTTAATAATGTGATAAATAATAAATATTAAATAAGTCATTATTTATTTTTAATTCTGTGTTGTTGGTAAAATATGTAAATAAGCTAGCAAGTTGATTGTTTAATTTACCAATCAAGTGGGGAGTTTCTTCGGGTATAAAACCAAGGTTCAATTGTTCGGAGGGGGATTGTGATTGTAATTTTTAAAGTGAAGTGTGCTATTAGAGATAGCTAAGAAAAATTATAGACGCTCTCAAAATCGTTTTAAAATTATAAGAGAGTAGTTTTTAAAATAATTTATAAAAGTTTACCGATAAATATGCAGTGCTAATTTTAACTATAATTTCCTATTGATCGTTTCTATTGAAGCTCAATTTACTATCAAATAGTCATGAAAACATCGTATAAGGATAAAATGTATTGGAGACTTTATACTAAAAATTTAACAAACGCTGGATTAACTAGGAGAGTTAATAGATGCATAAAAGTAATATGTTGGATCTTATATAAATTTAAAAGCTGATTGTAATTAATTTTTATAAAACAGTTATTTAAAAGAATGAGAAATACTTCTTTATGAAGAAAGTATTTGTAAATTATAAATTTAAGTATATATCTTGATAAAGATATGATAATTAACAGTAATCATATAAATACTTGCCTTGTTAAGTTTTTGTAGTTTAAAAGACTAAATTTTGATCGTTTTAAAAGGCAAATAAATCGAAAGTTTAATTGGCAGAGACGTACCTATAAATAAAAATTATTATATTAGAAAGTCTGAACGCTGGTCGTACAGAAGAATCTAAAATTAATCTTACCTAAATATTTGTTAAGGAATGCGCAAATCAAATATACGTGGGTGAAATTTGTGCCTAGGAAAAAAAACAATTATGGGTGGAAGAAGACACCGTTGGATTTTATGTAATATGTTTTTATTTATTAACTAACATAAATATTTAATTAATTATTAATTTATTAAAGATAGGAAAGGTACATTTACATTTTTTAAAAAAAGCTAAATATTAATATAACATTTCATTGCATAAAGTTTATTTTATAATTATACAACACGTAATATTTTAAAAAATAATTGTTGAGTGTAAATGTGAAATTATTTTGTAAAATGTAATCCTGGAGGACATCGTGTGACGGACTGTACATTAAAGTATCATTTATGGTAAAAAATTATGTAATAATAATAATTTGATGTATTTGTTATGTTTTCTTTAGATCAACCAAATGTTATTTGATTGTTGAATGGATGTATAAATATTTAAAGAATATACACGCACAATATTAGTAATAACAGTTTTATTTTAATATGCATACTTTAAATTGATGATGTAAATTTAGTACAACATAATATGAGAACCTAGAAATAATTATATGATTCTTTCGTGAATAAATTTTAATGTTTCTGTTACAATATTAGGAATTAGATTTATTATATTACTGTAAGTTATTTATTTTTCTGTTCAAGTTAGTAAGAGATATATAAAATCTATATTTTATTTTTATTTTTTATTAGATAAGTTAAGTTGATTTTATGTAGAAATTTATATTTTGATTGAAGGTTTATCATATATAGATGATGAGGTATAAGAGAGTTTGGATAAATATTATTTTTTTTTAAAAAAATTGGTCATCTGTTTTTCTGAAGTTAAATAAGGTTAAAATGATATTTGTAGATAGAAGTTTATTAGGAAGGAATAAGAATAACAAGTAAAAAAGAGTAATAATTTAAATAGAAAAGAATCATAGAATTTTATTTGATATAATACTTTATAAATTTGAAATTATTGAATAATCTAAAATATTATTTTAAAAGAACATATACGTATTGCATATTTTGGTAAGACATGTAATATGAAATCACATCGGAATGACATAAATAATTATAATCAATAATTGTTATTATATTACAAAGTTATATCAGTTTATACATTAATTGATCTTTGAGTAATATTAATAGTAAATGTAATACATACTAGTACATTATAATATAAATAGCAGTATGATTTAAGTGAAGTAGTATTTTAATTATTAAAGTCTGTTTATTTACATATATGCTACATGAATGATATCTCACATAAAACCTTTTCTTGTATTAATTGATGACAAATGATGTTTATTAAAATTAAAGTCATAAACTTAATTAAATGTTATTGATAAAACATTTAGTAAATGTATAAATTATCTATTTATGATTCTGGAAATAGTAACAGTGTAAAAATCTTGTATTATTATTTTTTCTTATTTTTTGTTTTATTTTCTTTAGTTCCATGTGTAATGTAAATAGTGTAAATAAGTTATTTGTTAAAGTTGATGTAAATAAATTTGTTAAGTTGTTTTTTAAAAGTGTGTCGAATTCATTATTTTACACCACAGCATTTGACAACAGATAATTTGAATAAACATAATATTTGCACAATATGAATTTATTATTTTATTATTTGAGAAAGAAACACAATATTTTATTAATATAATTTATAGAAATTGATTGACATTAACATATAATATTACAATGGTCACAAAGTAATTATAATGCACAATATAAGAGTATAATATTATTTATTGCCACAAATTGTTAAATTATAAGATTTTGGTTTATTTTAAAATTAAGATACTATATGGAAATGAAAGACATGTATATGATTTACTTATTTTCTTAATGATTAATAGTATAATAAAATAGATAAGATTAAGCTATACACTAAAGATTATTATTGTTAGTTATTGTTATTAGAATAAGTTAGGTGTATTTAGGTTTGATATTAAATCCCTTATCATTCCTATCTGCATGAATTATTATTACTTTAAGATAATTAGAAGAACCTGAGATCGTTTAATTATATTTCCTTAACAAAAGATTGAGATTTATTTATCTATTATTATTAAAGATAGTTCATTTATAAAAGTCATAAGAGTGCTGTAGAGTTAGTAATGAGATAATAAAGAAGTAATAGTATTCGTATGCCATTGAGACAGTGTCTTGGGAAGACATTGGCTCAATGTAAATTCAATTACCAATTGTAACTTCACTTCATAGTCTCATGATTTTAATTAAATACTTATTTAATTAGTGCATTATATTGAACTATATTAATTTTGATAAGTTATAATAAATCTAATAAGATATAGTATTATAAAAAATATTAAAGATAATTATATATTTTAGCCGAGCATAATGATTTAATTGAGCTAGTCATATTTTAAGTTATATCATATATCGAGAAGTGAGGGTATAATATATATATATATATATAAATATATATATATATATATACTTAGATAATTAGATCGCACAAAATACTAACTACTATTTGTACCCTCACTTCTCGATATATGATATAACTTAAAATATGACTAGCTCAATTAAATCATTATGCTCAGCTAAAATATGTATAACTATCTTTAATATATTTTTATAATACTATATCTTATTAGATTTATTATAACTTATCCAAAATTAATATAGTTCAATATTATGTACTAATTAAATAAGTATTTACTAAAATCATGAGACTATGAAGTGAAGTTACAATTGGTAATTGAATTTACATTGAGCCAATGTCTTTCCAAGACACTGTCTCAATGGCATAAGAATACTATTACCTCTTTATTATCTCATTACTAACTCTACAGCACTCTTATGACTTTTATAAATGAACTATCTTTAATAATAATAGATAAATAAATCTCAATCTTTTGTTAAGGAAATATAATTAAAAAAATCTCAGGTTCTTCTAATTATCTTAAAGTAATAATAATTCATGCAGATAGGAATGATAAGGGATTTAATATCAAACCTAAATACACCTAACTTATTCTAATAACAATAACTAACAATAATAATCTTTAGTGTATAGCTTAATCTTATCTATTTTATTATACTATTAATCATTAAGAAAATAAGTAAATCATATACATGTCTTTCATTTCCATATAGTATCTTAATTTTAAAATAGACCAAAATCTTATAATTTAACAATTTGTGGCAATAAATAATATTATACTCTTATATTGTGCATTATAATTACTTTGTGACCATTGTAATATTATATGTTAATGTCAATCAATTTCTATAAATTATATTAAGAAAATATTGTGTTTCTTTCTCAAATAATAAAATAATAAATTCATATTGTGCAAATATTATGTTTATTCAAATTATCTGTTGTCAAATGCTGTGGTGTAAAATAATGAATTCGACACATTTTAAAAAACAACTTAAACAAATTTATTTACATCAACTTTAACAAATAACTTATTTACACTATTTACATTACAAATGGAACTAAAGAAAATAAAACAAAAATAAGAAAAATAATAATACAAGATTTTTACACTGTTACTATTTCCATAATCATAAATAGATAATTTATACATTTATTAAATGTTCTATCAATAACATTTAATTAAGTTTATGACTTTAATTTTAATAAACATCATTTGTCATCAATTAATACAAGAAAAGGTTTTATGTGAAATATCATTCATGTAGCATATATGTAAATAAACAAACTTTAATAATTAAAATGCTATTTCACTTAAGTCTTACTGCTATTTATATTATAATGTACTAGTATGTATTACATTTACTATTAATATTACTCAAAGATCAATTAATGTATAAACTGATATAACTTTGTAATATAATAACAATTATTGATTATAATTATTTATGTCATTCCATGTAATTTCATACTACATGTCTTACCAAAATATGCAATACGTATATGTTCTTTTAAAATAATATTTAAAATTATTCAACAATTTCAAATTTTTATAAAGTATTATATCAAATAAAATTCTATGATTCTTTTCTATTTAAATTATTACTCTTTTTTACTTGTTATTCTTATTCCTTCCTAAAAAACTTCTATCTACAAAAGTCATTTTAACCTTATTTAACTTCAGAAAAATAGATGACCAATTTAAAAAAAAAATAATATTTATCCAAAATCTCTTATACCTCATCATCTATATACGATAAGCCTTCAATCAAAATATAAATTTCTACATAAAATTAACTTAACTTATCTAATAAAAATAAAAATAAAATATAGATTTTATATACCTCTTACTAACTTGAAAAGAAAAATAAATAACTTACACTAATATAATAAATCTAATTCCTAATATTGTAACAAAAACATTAAAATTTATTCACGAAAGAATCATATAATTATTTCTAGGTTCTCATATTATGTTGTACTAAATTTACATCATCAATTTAAAGTATGCATATTAAAATAAAACTGTTATTACTAATATTATGCGTGTATATTCTTTAAATATTTATACATTCATTCAACAATCAAATAACATTTGGTTGATCTAAAGAAAACATAGCAAATACATCAAATTATTATTATTACATAATTTTTTACCATAAATGATACTTTAATGTACAGTCCGTCACACGATGTCCTCCAGGATTACAGTTTTACAAAATAATTTCACATTTACACTCAACAATTATTCTTTAAAATATTACGTGTTGTATAATTATAAAATAAACTTTATGCAATGAAATGTTATATTAATATTTAGTTATTTTTTAAAAAATGTAAATGTACCTTTCCTATCTTTAATAAATTAATAATTAATTAAATATTTATGTTAGTTAATAAATAAAAACATATTACATAAAATCCAACGGTGTCTTCTTTTCACCCATAATTGTTCTTTTTCCTAGGCACAAATTTTCACCAAACATTACTTCCTTTTCGCTACATCACGTGTTCTGTTTTAAAAGTTTTTTATGAAAAAAAATGAAAACGCTTTTTTTTTAAAAAAAATAAAAATAAAAAGTCAGTTCCACCATAAGAAACAAAATAAAATTAAAATAGTTTATGGAATCCAGATTCATTTCTTTTAATGAAAAATATTATTATTTAAAAGTTATTATTTTTTAGAATTAGTCTATAGTTTATAAAGTTCTTATTTAATTATTTTAAATTGACTTGGATATCCACGTATATTTGATTTAGCATTCCTTAACAAATATTTAGGTAAGATTAATTTTAAATTCTTCTAATGCGACCAGCGTTCAGACTTTACTAATATAATAATTTTATTTATAGGTACTTCTTTACCCATTAAACTTTCAATTTATTTGCCTTTTAAAACTGTCAAAATTTAGTCTTCTTAAACCATAAAGACTTAACAAGGCAAATATTTATGTAATCACTATTATTTACTCATATCTTTACTCAAGATCTATACTTAAGTTTATAATTTACAAATACTTTCTTCATAAAGAAGCATTTTCTCATTCTTTTAAAATCTGTTTTATAAAAATTAATTACAATCAGCTT